>JADBJO010007426.1:22500-62500 GCA_016801955.1 Conus betulinus | reverse complement strand
ACAGCATTGACTGACGAAAAAGGAAGAATCTCGTTAAAAAATGATTGACTAATATTATTCAGAAATCAACAATGAAGGGAAGGGCAGAAACGAGGAAGAAATTCACAAGGATTAAAAACAACTTTCAAGAAATCCCTAGTTTGGGGAAGGAAAAAACCCTGTGTTCCACAAAACCTGAAGGACATAATGATTGATCACCTAAAGCTTCACATCTCTTTAGAATGGGGAAAAGCAAATGTCAATAGCCATCACAACGATATCATTGCAACCGACCAGCATGTGTTTAAAAGGGAAGAAGGCATGACAAGGAACTCTTCTCCGGTGACTGCGCGTACACTTTTTAAAATTCCTTCAAACCGGAGGCCAGCAAAAACTGCGAGCAACATCCGTTCATATGATGAGTGATCAAACTAGTAAAACTTTCCCCCTATTTGTTCGTTCGTTTGTTTTTGTTTCAAATGACAATGTATCCAAGCAGTAGATGCATATTAGTTTTTGTTCCTAAGCATCATGAAACTTTGTTCCACAGATTTCCAGAATGCTTTACAGATTCTCTTTGAGCAAGGCCTGCGTCCTAAACTTTTGAATTGTAGATGAAATGATGATTCCCTCTCTTTGTCAGGGAGAACCGTTGCAATCTTTGCTCTTTCTCGGTTCTGGCAACGTTAGATATGACTGGCAAATTTTGGCTGACCGCAATTCATGGTTATTACCCCGTCCGAAAGAGGATGAGCGAGGAAATGAAAGTTTCTGACCTGGGTCGAAGAACTCGAATCTCCTGGACAGGGTGCTGTTGTCCAGACGACATAGGAAGACAATGCCCAGCAGCATGGCTTTGAGGATGCGGAGCAGACAGGAGACCAGACCCAGGAAGATGTTGTAGAAGAACATGAAGTACGTGAAGTTGAAGTACATGCTCCTGCACACACATATACACTTTTGGAAGACGGTTTTTGTTGCTCTTCTTTTTTTCACAAAGCAAAATACATCACTGTGAAATTATCCTCGTACGCGTCCCCGTTATTCAGTCTTCTCTCTCTCTCTCTCTCTCTCTCTCTCTCTCTCTCTCTCTCTCTCTCTCTCTCTCTCTCTTTCAAACCAGATTGTGTTTAAAACACGCATGCCAAGATTTAGCATTATCTGCAAGTTGTATCAACTAAATAATAACTCCTTAAGATTGTTGTTGAAAGTGTTTGATTCTCAGATTCAACGATTCAAACCATTCTTCTGTATGGTGCTGAGATTTGGGTTTTAGACGATGCTTCATTTGTTATTGAAAGTATTAAATTGTGTGTATGAAAGACGTATTTAGCGGTTGGTCTTAAAACACCGAACGGTCTTGTGTATTGTTTCTCGAGTCAGATACTTGTTAAAATTGACTCGAATGGAGGAACATAGACTACCGTCCAAAGCGTATAAAATGTTGCTGAATTTGGCGAATAGAGGAAAATCCAGTTGGGCTTCAAGAGTGAGTGATATTTTAAAACAGTTATGGCTTCTCCAATTCATAGGAATATCAAGTCTTAGTGTGCACAAATTCCTTTATAAAGATGTTTAAACAAAGACTGGTCGACTGCAGGTGGCAGACTTGGAATTATCGTATGTATAATAGCGATAAATTTGTAGACTACAGGAGATTCAAGGCATCACATGATCTTGAACGATACTTACTTCTTGGTTTGGACAGAATTGTTCGATACATTCTAACATAGTAGATTTGGAATGTCCGATTTATTAGTACATAGTTCAAGATACAAAAGAAATGATGAATGTGGAACAAAATATCTGTTGTGTAGATCTGCTATTGATGATGAAATTTACTTTGGTTTTTGTTGCCCTGTGTTTGATGATTTGAGACACAGTTTAATCATTCTAAAATATCATAACAATCCCAGTGATTACAGATTGATATTACGTTTAGCATCATAAAACGAACAGATCGTTAGAAACTTAGCATGAGATTAGAACCAACTATTGTCGATCACCATACATACACTGACGTGTCAAGGAACAGCAGTTTGATTTTTGATTTTTTTCTTTCGTCGTTAACACTAAAAAGAACGATCACGCTGTCAGAGCAAGAGTGATGTAACATTCTCTCTGGAACGCAGAAGCTATTAGGTCCCTCCCCATGAATCTGATGACACGTTGAACTCCATCCTTTCATGGGTGTGGAAGTGAAGTTTAAAAGCTATGTAAGCGAGAGACCAGAGCATTTAAGGCCTGAAAATTTGAGAAAGAGCATTATATAATCATGGTCTGTAAGAGTAAGGATAGCGAGTACGATGCAATGAAGTTCTATCAAGATTTCAGACTGCATGACAGCTCTGTGCTTCCTTTTTGTGACAGGTGAGAGAGCTATGCAGGTTAGTGTTAATGACTCATACTGCAGATATCTGTATATACCTGCAGCACTGATCAGTTAAGCTGAACAACACTTTTGAACTTTAATTTTTGGCATGAATTGCTCTTCAGACTGTGGTTCCAGTCTCGACCCACAGCTAAATCTGCTGCGCCCAAGTTCAACCATTCCATTAACGTGCCTTAGTGTTGTTCATCATCTGACCAAAAATGCAAGGGTCTCTAAGAAAATACAACAGAGTACAGCGTTACCGAAAATAATGCAAAACAGAAAAACGAACACACTCTGCAGGGCGTAAAATAATGTAACTGTATCAGAGGGACTGCAGAAATAGGGGGGGGGGGGGGGGGGGGGGGGGGGGGGGGGGGAAGAAAAATGTGGCATCGTTACATAATAAAACGAAAATGTTTAATGGTCTAAATCATATGTTCTGTCTCTATGGTGACCCAACAATGACAGCTTTATAGCCTGCTGGTGCTAGTACTGCTAAAACAGACGGGACGTGGATAAGACCACGCATATGCACGTGAGAAAAGTCTTGTTGCCAGTCTCTGAAAGTGGACAGCGAAAGACAGCAGAACGTAAAGAAAGATAAAAGTGTACAGGCAAAACGAAATAAAGAAACGTGTGAAAGCATAAAAAACACATTCTGCACATTAAAGAAAAAAGAGTGATAAAATGAGTTTACATCGTAATAATCTGTACAAGTATGCGTTACATATGAAGCGTACGTGAATAAAGAAAGACTAATAAATTTGACAAATGGACAGAAAAAGATAAGGTAAGAAGCATACTTGAAACAACGCAGTCGCACGCACATCACTGAAAAATACTATTTATCAAAAACTGCCACCCTAAGATAACCGAGGGGTAAAACGAATTAGACAAGCAGTTTACGGTGTGCCTTTGAAATGTTCTACAGTCTTCCTTTGGGTAAAAAACTTTCTGGAACGTGGCTTCTATGAAAACCCCCCTCCTCCATGTCTTCCTACTCTTCTCACTGTACCTCCCCCACCTTCCTCCTCCGTCCTCCTGACCGTCCTTCAAATCTTCAATACTTCGATTTTATGGAGTGCTCATCATTAGGAAAAAAATCACTGAGAATAATTTGAAACAAGGGTATTTAACAGAAAGCAAAGTTACCATTGAGTCTTTTACCCACAATAACCTTAATCCAACTGAAGCCTAGCTTTGAGTAGACCTATGTGCTGAACAGGCAGGGGAGATGTGCCGAAGAATGTGAAAGACGGACAAAAGTCCCACGCACCTGTTATCCAGCGCCAAGTACTGCCCCCGTTCTTGTAGAAACACGAATCTGGCCATAAGGTATTGACCCACTACCACCAGCACCATTGTCAACGCCACAGGCCTGCACATACACAAGCAAGCACGCATGCACGCACGCACATACACACACTCAACGCACACATACGCGCTCACACACACACACACACACACACACACACACACACACACACACACACACACGTATATATCTCTATCTCTCTATGTATATATATACATACATATTTTCTTTTCACACTCACATGCATGCACGCACGCACGCACGCACGCACACATACGCGCTTGCACACACACACACACACACACACACACACACACACACACACACACACACAGTCATGCAAGCCCGTACGCTAGCACACCTATGCACTGCGCGCGTGCACACACACACACACACACACACACACACACACACACACACACACACAGTCATGCATGCACGCTCGCAGGCACACCTACGCGCTTGCACACACACACACACCACCCACACACACACACACACACACACACACACACACACACACTGCTCGCATGCACGCGCACACATACACATACTCACACACACATTCACATACATATGCACGCACGCACGCGCTCACACGTGCGCACAGAGAGAGAGAGAGAGAGAGAGAGAGAGAGAGAGAGAGAGAGAGAGAGAGAGAGAGAGAGAGAGCATTAAGCAATGATCATGATGGCGAAAATCAAGTGGTGTCAATCGAAGAATTTGTCATTAGTTGTAGCTGTTGTGTAATTACAACTATAATCACAGTACTAGAATTGTACATCTAATCAATTTCACTCCTTGATCGCAAATAAAACTTACTTTGTGCCCCAAAGGTTATCACAGGATTTACATTATGCTTCAATTCCTTTTCTGTGCGCGCCCGCCCGTGCACGAACACATGAGCATCAATTCCGTTCATGTGTGTATGTGTGAGTGATCACGGATACTCAGAGGAGGGGAGTGAGGGGGAGTTTGGACGAATGAGTAGACATGTTCATAGAAACATAAAAAGGGACAATAATTAATGCATGTACATATACTTATAGTTTTCAGTTTCATATGCAGCAGAAAGGCCTTTACAGAGCTGTTAACACATAAGACAAAGCTTTCATCTTGGAAAAGTTTGGGGGGATGGAGCGGGGTGGGGGTCGGGGGGGGGGGGGGGGTCATGTTAAGAAAACATAACGAAAGCCAGAGCTCTCTAAGCCCAAATAGGCCCAACGTGTCAGCATCCTCAATGCCGATAAGTGATTAATACTAGGTGATGCTGACAGCGTTAACCACGCTGTATAAGTAATTAAAGAACAAACAGGGTAACCATTGCTCCCTTGACGAAATAAACAGACGCCCATAATTCCCAACGAATGCTGCTGACGACACCCAGTCGTCCAGCAGAATGAGACAAGAGAGAGCACAGAGAATAAACAGGGAGATATCCCTGAGAAAATTGGATGTTCCAAGCTTGCCCATATACCCTGTGTACCTGACACATCTACACATCAGCAACTGGAAGAAAAGAACAAACACAAATTAACATTTATATAAAACTGGCACAGCCTTTTCTATCTGGAACAGAGTCAACCAAACACGGAGTACCGGGGCAAGGTGGGAACATCCTTTTTGAGGATGTCCTCTTGTTTGTTCTGTGTGTTCTGTGTTGTCACTTTTCCTAGGCTATTGACCGTTGTAAGCGCCATTCGTTTTGGAGTGAAGGACGTGCACTTGTTTCATCATGGGAGCAAGAGTTACCCTATTTGTTTTCTAATTACTGTTCAGTGTTCTCTGCCTCATTGAAGATTTCCCTCTCACTTTGTATAATTTTTCCCTCTCAGATTAAAAACGAGACAAGAAATAGTGAAAATACCCCAGGTGTAAGAAATACGTGAAAAATCCGTATATGCATATCAAGCACTGCAAGTAGGGCAGCTCACGCCCACTCTGTCCTGTGTGTACACTTTGCAATGCCTAGTCATCAGATCACTGGGAAAAAACTAACATGCCATGAATTGTAACCAGTAACAAAAAGAGTAAACAGACATCCAAACGTAGTCAACAGCGAAAACAACAAAAAATGGTCCACAAAGAGAGAAGTATAAGAAATGACGGAAAAGAAAGACAACATCGAAAACTGGCAGAGTCGTGGAAAAAAGATGAAACTACTGACACCGAATGTCCACTATTCGGGAAGCTATTTGTGCTGAATAAACTTTGATCTTGATCGTGATCTTGATGCATAGTCGATAGGGCTACACAGTGGCATAACATCGACGGAAGAACTTGGGGAGAGCACCAAAAAACAAAAAAAAAATCCTACATGTTTGATGGCCTGGCCAGCCAGCTCACGTTCAGCGCGCACTGACATGATGCCAAGCCTCTGCAGCAGTCGTGGCAGATGGGGAGAAGGGAAGGGGGCGCGGGGGGGGGGGGGGGGGGGGAGATGAGGAGGAAGAGGGAGGGGGGGAGGGGAGGTTGGGAGGTGTTTGTTTACTTCTCTTTGGGGACTGTTGGAGGAGGTTCTTGAATTCCTCCACAGTCTCTGTGGAAACAACACTGTTGTCTAGGTTGTTCCATTCCCTGATGGTTCGTGGGGAAAAAACTGTTTTTTTGAAGACTAGTGTTGCAGTATGCTGGATGTTAAAGCGGGCTGGTAGTTTCTTGCGTATTTCTCCGGTATGTTTTTCCTTTCTTGGTTTTCCACTCCTGTAGGTCTTATAGGCCTTTTGCTTCGGACAGGCGTCAGGTATTTGTCTGCCTCTATGCCAGGAAAATATTCCTCGATGATCTTAAATAAGAAGGTGAGCCGGTGTTGCCGTCTTCTTTCCAGCAGCAAAGGGAAGCCAATGTCCTGTAGCACAGCTGTGACACAGCCTGGGTTTCGGGACCGGTAACCTCGCTTTATGTATCTGGCTGCTCTGCGTTGGATGCCTTCTATCGTATCAATTTCTCCTTACGTATATGGGTCCCAGACAGTGGAGCTGTACTCTAGAAGGGACCTGACAAGACAGACATACGCTGTTTTGCGGCAGGCTTCAGAACAAAAGCGTAGGTTCGTACGAAGCATACCCAGGCTGGCGTTTGCTTTCTTGGCGATCTTGCGTATCATATGTGAGCGGACCAAGACAGGTTTTAGCTTATTTCAACTCCAAGATATGGGTAAGAGTCTACTTGCTGTAGGATGTGGTTGTCCTGCTGGTAAGAAATGTAATCTGTGTCAAACACTCATGATGTAACATTTTTTGGCACTGAATCTCATGCCCCATTTTTTTAGCCCAGGTTTAGGTAGGTTTTTTTTTCAGGTCATCTTGCAAGGCGATGTAGTCTGCCTGAGCCTTAGCTTCTCGATACAGAAGACAGTCGTCTGCAAAGAGCCTGACTTGAGATGAAACGGGGGCAGGTAGGTCGTTGATTTGGCATACGAATAGTAGGAGGCTAAATAATGTACCCTGGGGAACGCCAGAGTCTGCTATCACTCGCTCAGAGGACTTTCCATCTGCCACCACTTTTCATACTCCGCTGGGAGAGGAAAGTGGTGAACCACTGACAGAGTGGGCCTCTGATACCGTAGCTTCCCAGCTTCTAAACCTCCGACGTCCCCACGAGGAATTTTATACATACGACAGTGAAATGTACAGGCATCCTTACGTCCTGCTTGAGTGTTTTTTTTTTCCTACACACACACACACACACACACACACACACACACACACACACACACTCACACACACACACACACACACTCTCTCTCTCTCTCACTCACACACACATACACATACTCTCTCACACACACACACACACACACACACACACACACACACACACGCACGCACACGCACACACACACACACACACACACACACACTCTCTCTCTCTCTCAGTGAAAAGACGTTAAACTGAAGAAGAACAACAACAACAACAACACACACACACACACACACACACATACACACACACACACACACACACACACACACACACACACACACACACACACACACACACACACACACACACACACACACACACACACACACACACAAGAAAGTCTTAGGTCTCTAGAAGCAGGAGACATCAGACCAGGGGTACAGACAGGGGGAGACGTCAGGCCAGGGGTACAGACAGGGGGAAACGTCAGACCAGGGTACAGACAGGGGGAAACATCAGACCATGGGTACAGACAGGGGAAGACATCAGGCCAGGGGTACAGACAGGGGGAAACGTCAGACCAGGGGTACAGACAGGGGGAGACGTCAGACCAGGGGTACAGACAGGGGGAAACATCAGACCAGGGGTACAGACAGGGGGAAACATCAGACCAGGGGTACAGACAGGGGGAAACATCAGACCAGGGGTACAGACAGGGGGAGACATCAGGCCAGGGGTACAGACAGGGGTGCTGTAGACGCTTGGGTCTCACCAGATAAACTCCAGGAATAAGATGATCCACCACGTGAAGTCGTACTTGATGAGCGTGATGAACAAGGCACAGAGAAACGACAGGAGGATCAGGATCACCAGCTGGATCACGTACCCTGCAGAAATAGACAGGCATGACTTCGGTCACTGGCAACCACACACTGTCATGTGTGTTCAGTCGTTCGCTAATTACACTGAAATGTGTGTACAGCTCACTATCTACATTATAATGTGTGTTCAGCTCGCTGACTACATTGTAATGTGTGTACAGCTCACTATCTACATTGTAATGTGTGTTCAGCTCGCTGACTACATTGTAATGTGTGTTCAGTTCGCTAATTACATTGTAATGTGTGTTCAGTTCGCTAATTACACTGTAATGTGTGTTCAGTTCGCAAATTACATTGTAATGTATATTCAGTTCGCTAATTACACTGTAATGTGTGTTCAGCTCGCTAATTACATTGTAATGTGTATTCAGTTCGCTAATTACACTGTAATGTGTGTTCAGCTCGCCAATTACACTGTAATGTGTGTTCAGTTCGCTAATTACACTGTAATGTGTGTTCAGTTCGCTAATTACACTGTAATGTGTGTTCAGTTCGCTAATTACACTGTAATGTGTGTTCAGCTCGCTGACTACATTGTAATGTGTGTTCAGCTCCCTGACTACATTGTAATGTGTGTTCAGCTCGCTGACTACATTGTAATGTGTGTACAATCACTATCTACATTGTAATGTGTGGACAACTCACTATCTACACTGTAACGCGTCTTCAGCTCACTATCTACACTGTAATATGTTCAGCTCACTATCTACACTGTAATGTGTTCAGCTTACTAACTTTATTGTAATGTGTGTACAGCTCACTATCTACACTGTAACGCGTCTTCAGCCCACTATCTACGCTGTAATGTGTGCACAGCTCACTATCTACACTGTAAAAAGTGTTCAGCTCACTAGCTACACTGTAATGTGTGTACAGCTCACTGTCTACATTGTAATGTGTGTGTTCAGCTCACTATCTACACTGTAATGTGTTCAGCTCACTGTCTACATGTAATGTGTGTTTCAGCTCACTATCTACACTGTAATGTGTTCAGCTCACTGTCTACATTGTAATTTGTGTGTTCAGCTCACTATCTACACTGTAATGTGTGTTCAGCTCACTATCTACATTGTGATGTGTGCACAGCTCACTACTATCTACATTGTAATGTGTGTTCAGCTCACTATCTACACTGTAATTTGTGTTCAGCTCAATATATTTACTGTAATGTGTGTTCAGCTCACTATTTTCATTGTAATGTGTGTTCAGCTCACTATCTACATTGTAATATGTGCACAGATCGCTGACTACATTGTAATGTGAGTTCGGTTCGCTAATCACATCGTAATGTGTGTTCAGCTCGCTGATTACATTGTAATGTGTGTTCAGCTCGCTGACTACATTGCAATGTGTGTACAGATCACTATCTACACTGTAATGTGTGTACAGCTCCCTATGTACATTGTAATGTGTGTTCAGCTCACTATCTATACGGTAATATGTGTTCAGCTCACTATGTACATTGTAATGTGTGTTCAGCTCACTATCTACATTGTAATGTGTGTTCAGCTCAATATCTACACTGTAATAATGTGTTTCAGCTCACTATCTACATTGTAATGTGTGCACAGCTCACTATCTACATTGTAATGTGTGTTCAGCTCTGTCTACATTATAATGTGTGTTCAGCTCAATATCTACACTGTAATGTGTGTTCAGCTCACTATCTACATTGTAATGTGTGTTCAGCTCACTATCTACATTGTAATGTGTGTTCAGCTCACTATCTACATTGTAATGTGTGCACAGCTCACTATCTAAATTGTAATGTGTGCACATCTCACTATCTACATTGTAATGTGTGTTCAGCTCACTATCTACATTGTAATGTGTGTTCAGCTCACTATCTACACTGTAATGTGTGTTTAGCACACTAAACTACACTGCTATGACTTGCTTCACTGTGAACCACATCGTAGTGTGTGTATAGCTCACTCGAACTACACAGGGCATGAATTGTTTCACTGTCAACCACGTTGTAACGTGTAATCAGTTCACTAACTACACTGCAATGACTTGCTTATTGTCAACCACGTTGTAATGTGTAATCACTTCACTGACTACTCAACGAACCAGCCACTGACAACTCACCAAATACTGCATGTACCAACATTTCACAAAGCAGCCATCCAACCAAGCTGAAGTACCTTCACGTACTGAGCCAACCAGCAACATTCTGCTAGACAGCAACATCAACCATGAGAAGAAGCTGTCTATGAGGTAAGCTGCCGACCAATCGACCTCCCAGCGAAAAGAAACAATTAACCAATCAGAGAGAAAGAGAGAGAGAGAGAGAGAGAGAGAGAGAGAGAGAGAGAGAGAGATACAAAAGGAGCTCACCCCAGATGATGTAGCCCACTTGAAAGCCGGCAAACTTGATGCTGTTCACCTGGAGACGCAACAAAGCATGACACTGATTCCAGTCATGTGTTGGGATTCTTTGAAGAAAAGCAGCCATGGTCACGTTATTGTCGTAACCGTCCACACGCGTAAGACACATACCTGAACCCCTACCTGCTGTCACACTGTGTAAAAACTCACCGATACAGACACGGGTGACACAAGAAATGAAACCACACAATCAATCACAAAGAGGCATAATGTGAAGAGTCACGCTGTGCGTAGTCGTGTTAAGTGTTCACTTGTACGGACCCAAGCAAAGGCTCCCGCTTTAAGTGGCCGTCATATTTACCTCTCTTCTATGCCCCTTCCTATTGTCAACCATTGTCCACACAGCGCAGGCCTCCAAGGGTGGTGCAGGACTGCTCAAAGGGCAGGTGAAGGCAGTGCTTCTCTGGGTCCTCCCCAGCACCTTCGGGTGTTTCTTTTTCCTCCCCCTTCCCCCCCCCCCCTCCTCCTCACCCTTCAACCCAAACCTCCACGTCTTCATCCCCCTACCTTTTAACCTGTTGTCCTTCCCGTCCACTAAGGAGTAGGGTCTACCTTCGCCCCTCCCAGAGGCCTGAAAAACAGTGAGTGGCCCCAAGCCTTTCTTCCCTTTCCCCATCCACTTCAAGCTGATGACCAAGGCAGCATCTTCATGTGTATTTTGTTATTACCGGAAACACTTTTTCAGTGTCAGAATCTTCAACTGGTTGAAGGTGGGACAGCTACGAAAGAAGAAGAAGAAGAAGCACACACCACATGCCACCCACCACTACTGAACCATATAGACACGTTCGATTCATATATAGATACGTCTTGTAAACGTACAGAAGTATAGACACATTTAAGGCCATAAAGACGCATACAGACTCATACACTGCACATATTAAAGAAAATTCATCGGCCTCTAATCATAAAAAACGACACCACTTAGCATGATCCTGTAAAAATGTAAACACACAGACGCATACACGAATGAACACAGTGCGTAATCATGTAAATTTTCATTCATACAGACACATCTTAAGACTCAAATAAACCTCACACAAGTATGAACATACTCAACTGCATGTTAAAAGAGAACGTGGGCATACGCCACACACACACACACACACACACACACACACACACACACATACATGTGCACGCACGCGCGCGCACACACACACACACACACACACACACACACACACACACACACACACACACACGGGCACACATACACACAAGGGTCATTTTAATACTCAATAAGTTTGCTTGTTTGTTTATCTTTTAAGAGGAAACAGGGTCTTCCCTTGAGCTGTTAATTCTATTCTCACAGGGGTCACTCAGCCATAAGATCAGGCGATGAAGCGGGACATCAGTTTTCAAGGCGACCTTGTGTGACCCCCCCCCCCCCCCCCCCCCCCCCCCCCCCCCCCGACCCCCCCCCCCCCCCCCCCCCCCCATCTTCCCGACCCTTCACGCCCTAGAAAGCTACTTTATTTTTTTTAGAATCTTACACTGGTGTAGGCCCAGCCTTACGCGACGGGCCTTATCAGGGCTGTTGTCTCGTTGTCAACTCTCTACAACAGTTGCTCAAAAACATTCCACAACTCATTAAAGCAGGTTGTCTAACACACGCTAACATCGATGTAAAATCTTTCTCTGTAAAAAAAATCTTAGATCGAATGGAAAAATATTATACCTCTTTCAGGCACATCAGATGACATCAGATGAAACATTTCTGAACAAGATTTTCATGAAGTCTTCAGTAAAGTGTTTATGTCTGGCGCGTGTGTCCCAACAGTCTTTTAGAACTTGCTTAGTAAAGGAAAAGTCTCTAAACCCGGTGAGAAAGCCTCACAGCCCAGTGAGAAAGCCGCTAAATCCAGCGAGAAAGCCTCACATCCCACTGAGAAAGCCTCACAGCCCAGTGAGAAAGCCGCTAAATCCAGCGAGAAAGCCTCACATCCCACTGAGAAAGCCTCACAACCCAGTGAGAAAGCCTCACAACCCAGTGAGAAAGCCTCACAACCCAGTGAGAAAGCCTCACAACCCAGTGAGAAAGCCTCACAACCCAGTGAGAAAGCCTCACACAACCAGTGAGAAAGCCTCACAACCCAGTGAGAAAAAGCCTCACAACCCAGTGAGAAAGCCTCACAACCCAGTGAGAAAAAGCCTCACATCCCACTGAGAAAGCCTCACAGCCCAGTGAGAAAGCCGCTAAATCCAGCGAGAAAGCCTCACAACCCACTGAGAAAGCCTCACAACCCAATGAGAAAGCCTCACAACCCAGTGAGAAAGCCACTAAACGCAGTGAGAAAAGCCTCACAGCCCAGTGAGAAAGCCGCTAAATCCAGCGAGAAAAGCCTCACAACCCACTGAGAAAGCCTCACAACCCAGTGAGAAAGCCTCACAACCCAGTGAGAAAGCCACTAAACGCAGTGAGAAAGCCTCACAACCCACTGAGAAAGCCTCACAAACCCAGTGAGAAAGCCTCACAACCCAGTGAGAAAGCCTCACAACCCAGTGAGAAAGCCTCACAACCCAGTGAGAAAGCCTCACAACCCAGTGAGAAAGCCTCACAACCCAGTGAGAAAGCCTCACAACCCAGTGAGAAAGCCGCTAAATCCAGCGAGAAAGCCTCACATCCCACTGAGAAAGCCTCACAACCCAGTGAGAAAGCCACTAAACGCATTGAGAAAGCCTCACAACCCAGTGAGAAAGCCACTAAACGCATTGAGAAAGCCTCACAACCCAGAGAAAGCCTCACAACCCAGTGAGAAAGCCACTAAACGCAGTGAGAAAGCCTCACAACCCACTGAGAAAGTCTCACATCCCACTGAGAAAGCCTCACAACCCAGTGAGAAAACTACTGAGCCCAGTGATCTGTTATTAATCTTTACATTACACCCACACCATTAGGGTCCTTTAAAAAGGGACACATTTCGACAATAGCCCTACTCAAAAAAATTGACACCTGCACGCACGATGCATGTCTGTTTGTGTGTATGTGCGTCTGTGTGCGTATGCACATGCTTGTGGGTTATGCGAGTATATGTGAGCGCGCAACATGTGCGTGTGCACGCGCTCTCCTTACTTACAGCTTGAGTGAGCGCGTTGCAAACCCATGGTAGAAAGGCACATGAAAGGGCATTATCTGAAAAATGTGTGAGTGAAAATGAGGGACGAAGACATCGAACAGTTGGGGGAAGGTAACTCACGCAGTGACTGATGTTGCTGGAGTTAGAGGCGGCGGAATGTGAGAGTGGTCGCCCCTGTAAATGGCAAGCAGGTTGGCCCTTAGGAAATAAAAACATCAACAATACGGAAGGTGAATCATTCAGCCCAGACAATCTTCACCCTATGTAAGCTTTAAAAAAATAACTAACGAAAAATAAACTTATTTCTCTGTTTGTGCTTGCAGTGCGTGAGTGCGTGCATGCGCGCGCGCGCGCGCGCGCGTGTGTGTGTATGTATGTGTGTGTGTTGTGTGTGTGCTTATAGGTGTATGCATGTGTGCAGATGTGTGCGTGCGTACGTGCGCGCATGCGTGTGTGTGTGTGTGTGTGTGTGTGTGTGTGTGTGTGTGTGTGTGTGTGTGTGTGTGTGCCTGAGCACGCGTTTGGGTGGGGAGGAGAAATGCGTTGGAGGGGACTGCACATGAGGAGGAAGATGCGAGAGGGAAAGGGGAAGGACGGGGGCAGATGATATTGTTTGACTTTCTCTTTCCTAGTTATCAGTCATTCTGGTAATAATGTTTGACTAACTGCATCTCTCTCTCTCTCCCCCCTCTCTTACCATTACTTCTACTAAAAACACACACACACACACACACACAACACATACACACACTCACGCGCGCGCAAGCGCGCACACACACGTACGAACATGCACACACACACACACACACACACACACACACACACACTCCTCGATCCTTCCCCACATTCAGTCTCTCTTCCCTCTGACCACCTGTACGCGGCTTTCTCCTCTCAAAAAAAACCAATATATCACATCACTTTTAGGTTGTAAAAGATTTGCGTTTGTTACCTAAAAGCTAGCGGATACTCACGCCACAACTGAAATTGTTTCAGCAGCCTTCCTTCCCTCTTCCCCTTCTGATTTCTCCTCACTTCTCTCCCACTGCCAACCGCAACCCCCTTCCCTACACATCATTTTGTCTTCTTCTTTCTTCGTTTTTCTCTCTGCGCACGCAGGCTGATGCTCCTGCCGAAACTCCCTGTACAGATAGGCAAGGGTTAATAATGCCATCAATCCAACAAAGGGAGTGGAGTTTTGTGTGTATGACGGTTTTTTTTTAATCCAGCCATTAAGGCAGCCATACGCCAACTTCGGGGAAGGTGCAAGCTGTGTGTAACGTGTCATCCATACCAACGGCCAAACTGGCCTTCTCTTCCGAAAGTTGGTGATGGGATTTTGCGTGTGTGCAAGATGTTAGGCGCGCTCGTTCACACACGGAACCTCGGTTTATAGACTCACTCGAAGGACTGTATGGGAAATGGAGTCAGAACCAATGTTAACTCCGAGGGGGAAAAAAACCTGTACCGAAACAGCCCTGCGGAGATTCGAACCCGCAACCCCAGGATCACCAAGAGTACGAGTCCTGCGCTCTACCACCACTGAGCTACCCCGGTCCCCTTTTTCTTCTTTTGTTTTCTATCCCTAACTCCACCCCCACTTCACTCTCCTCTTCTCCCTCCAGTGTTTTCTCTCCAGACAGACCTGTAGCTGGACAGGACGTGCAGGACGTTCAGAAGGGAGAAGAGCGTGGCTAACGACGTGGACACGAAGAAACAGGCTGAAACACACACACACACACACACACACACACACACACACACACACACACACACACACACACATAATTATTACTACTACTATATTGTTATCATTATTATCATTGGTATTAATATCATTATCGCAAATATACACATATTTATACGCACACACATGCACGCACGCACGCCCCCCCCCCCCCCCCCTCACACATGCACACACATACACTGTTAATTATACCCATTATTGCGTACGTAGGGAGTTTAACTCGAACCTGTCTTCAATCTCTGTCGCAGTTAGGAGAAGAGTCCGTACGTCAAACGCATGCTAATGCCTGTTTACGCTTTGATCAACACGCGTATTGTTGAAAGCATTTAAAACACACACACAAAGAAAACATGCAAGGTTACAACACCTACCGGTTCGTGACCTCACATATCCATTTTTTAAAAATATATCTACCTTTTATTTTCTTCTTATCCTATTTATAGAACACAATGTCTGTTGACATCTAGACTCAAGGATGGATATTGTGCCCCTTGTTTACAACCGAAGTGACAAGAGTGTTTTAAAACCAATGTTACAAGCCTGGCAGAGAAAACAAAACTAAGATAAGAAAATTTTCAGTATGATAATGCTTGAAAATAACAGCACTATGAATCCGAAGGAAGCCAGTTTGCGACCGAAACTGAATGTGCATTTTTCCTGCCTAATTAACGCACACACCCCCCCCCCCCCCCCCCACTCCCCCCCCCCCCCCCCACGGTTAACAGTTCAAAATTGTGAATGAAAAGTTTGAAATGAGTAAAGCCTACACCGTTGCCAGACTGTTCGACTGGATAACTAATCGAACGCGCACTGTTGCACTATTTTTATCACGGTAAAGTAGACTAGAAAGCTATAACCTATTTAATCACGTAAACACATTTCCCAATGATATAGAAACAAATGATATAGATATCTAAACGCCTTCTGCAGACACTGGTGACCTACTCGTTTTTGAGTGAACCAGTCTTTTAGGAAGAAGGGGAAGACATCAAAATGCCTGAATCCATCAATATCATGTCACACTTTCATCATCGTCTTCATTACATTAGTATTTTTCACATCGTTCAAAATCTGTAACAAACAATTGTTATCTCCCATAAATAACACTTTCCAGACATGCCAGCAACAGTTGTTTTTTTTCAATGGCAAGTTTCTGTGACCAGCCATGCGACAGGAAACACGGTCAAGTTTGTTGAAGGGGGAAGGTCATGGTCAAGGGAGATCATTCTAACGAGTATCACACACACACACACACACACACACACACACACACACACACACACACACACACACTCTCTCTCTCTGATTTTCTGTATGGTTTAGAGTTACGGATATGATTAGATTAGATTAATGTTAGGGTCAGGGTTAGGGTCAGGGTTAGACTTAGCTTTCTGCAGATGCGCAGATGATAGAATTTCGTACAACGTTCATTGATTGATCGACAAACTGACATTTTTCATACTCACGATTCCCAACAATGTAAGGCCCTGGATCCCTCGGTTGGCATATGTTTCTAATGAAAGGCCTAGTTGTGAGTTTTAAAGTCTGACCTTTAATGGCATGTTGTTTCCATGACGACATTACAGACGAAAAAAGTATCTTATCTGACAGTAAATGCAGTTTGTGACCGTACTCGCGAGTACTTTTGTTTTTGCTTTTGTTTTCAGTAAGGTGACTGACTAGTGGGTTCAGTGTGTTTCAACCGTCGAGGACAACACAGGACGTTTAGCACACCTCTTCAAAAACGAAGGAGGAAAGTTGGATTTTTTTTCTTCCCAACTAATTCACAGGATTGTTGATCAGTTATAATTTGTATTTTCTGACTTTTTGTCTACTTAAGTTTCTTTTTTCTTTTTCGTTTTGTTTGTTTTTTCAAGTGATCCATACAGACGGCCGTCTTTGGGCGAAATCAGGGGGAGAGCACAGGCACTTCTGAGTGTTCACGCTTCCGTTCATGAACATCGTTGAGCCTGCAACTTTCAAAATCAAATTAGCTCTAAAGCTATCTCTAGGCATACAGTCCTTAATATGCTACACCATCTGAAAAAAAAATTCGCTCAGTTGACAGATCAAACGTATGTGGAAGAAAAACGGATAAAAACTTCAAAATGACGGCCGTGAGGTGCAAAGTGTTCAGAGGCACCTTGTGGCGTAAATAAAGGTGTGTGTGTGTGTGTGTGTGTGTGTGTGTGTGTGTGTGTGTGTCGGCTGGGGAACTGACATCGTGAACTGGAACTGCCATCGGGCAGACGTTTTACGGCTTGAAATCTCTGTGTGCCTCGGGTTGGAGATTTACGGCTTGGAATCTCTGTGTGCCTCGGGTTGGAGATTTACGGCTTGAAATCTGTGTGCTTCGGATTGGAGTTTTACAGTTTGAAATCTCTGTGTGCCCACCTCACAATCAATGGATATCTGATTCAATTCGAGGGAAGGAAGGCGGCAGAAGGAGAGAAATGGGCTCTCATCTGTATCCTTCACCTTCACCGAAGTCTTGAAGACCGTTGGGGCGCCACAGAAGACTTTGTTCCACTCCTCCCGGTACTCAGACGCTCATGGGCAGTTGCTGAGTGCGAGGCCAGTCCATGCACTGGTGTTGTCGACCCCGTCTCTTTCTCTGTTTGCTCTCCTTCTGTCTTCTCGCACTGTTCCTTGTAGAACGGTTTCGGCAAGTCCTGTTGATCTTGATACATGACCATACCATCTCATTTTCCTTCTTTTCACCAGTGAACAACAGGTCTTCGTATGGTTCAGTGGCTTGCCTTACTCTGGCCTGGACCTCCAAGCTGGTTAATGTGGTCTTTGTATGAGATGCCAAGGATCTTGCGGAAGCATCTCATCTCTAATGCCTGAATCCTCGCAAGTTCAGCTGTCAGAGTCCACGTCTCACAGGCACAGAGAAAAAGAGCAATGACCAGGGAGCGCATCAGACTGATCTTGGAACTGACTGTGATGTTCATGTCAATCCAGATGGGTCTTGGTCCCAGACGAGGTAAATCTCCAACAGCTCTGGGGCCACCAGACGATGAAATTTTAACCTTAACCTTCAACCGTACATGCTTAAACTGTTCTGCTCGTTTTCAAACCGCTGCCCCTGTAATATCTGGACAAGAAGGTTCTTTCCCATCTTGATATAACAACAGCTCGACAAACGATTCTGCAAGACAAAAAGGTATAACCACCCCTACCCTTTCAATTATTTGAAATGGGCAATGCAGGGCAGATGGAATCGACGAAAGATTCGGATGTTTCACGTGCTGGCGCACGGTACGTTTTGTTGCGACCATTTTCTGTTGTTACTTGTATACATTTATTTGTGTGTTACTTGTATACATTTATTTGTGTGTTGTGTGTGACCGTAATGTTCATGTTCCCCCAAAGACAAAAGTAGACCCATCGTTTCTTACTTTTGCCACATCCAGTATCCATATAATCATGAAGAAGAACTCGCGCTGACTCGTGACTTCCAGGGTTTCATTGGGCGCCTGTTCCCAACCGATGGTAGTGTCTATGATCAAGCTAATCCCGTCAATGGTCTGCTGTATCCCCAGGGGAAACAGCATCAGAACCTCAAAGGTCAACTGAAACCAGACACGATGTTCGACAGGTGTAAAAGAAAAAAGATAATAAGGATCAAGTCGGCTCTGAACAGCTTTTGTTGTTACTGCTGTTGTTGTTGTTGATGTTGTTGTTGTCAGTGTCTTTTGCACCGGACATACTCATTTCCTACGATGTCATTGTGGTAGTCTGCTGAGTGTGGCAATTTCACTGACAGGAGAGAGAGAGAGAGAGAGAGAGAGAGAGAGAGAGAGAGAGAGAGAGAGACAGACAGACAGACAGACAGACAGACAGACAGACAGACAGACAGTGAGAGCATTGATATTGCCTCATCAGTACATGATTGAACGCAAACATTGATATCAAACGTCAAAGGATTAAAATGTGCATGCCAAAGTCCATCAATAATGAGCACACAGACTATGCATGATTAGTGAGAGACAGTGAGAGAAAGAGAGAGAGAGAAAATGGGGGTGGTGGTGATGGTGACGGTGGAAGGATAGAGGCTACACTTAAAAAAAAAAATAATAATAAAATAAATGGAAGTCTTCTCCCCTTACTTTCTTGGTTCCAGATTAAACGAAAATCGTAATATTCACGAGAAACTTCCGAATGTAACAGAAATACACAAAAAGACAATCTGGGCATGGACACTGCACGTGGGAAAACCGGTGTCCGCTTTGGACAGCGTGTATGATTTCCACTGCCTAATCGCCAGTCACCACGAAAGACCCGACATGCGATATACTGTGATTATTAAAACGAAAGGTGTACAAGACTTTCCTCGAAAAAGGAGACAAGAGAATGGTCCACAAATGCTGAGAAAAACAACAGACGACCGTAAAAAAAAAAGATGAAATAATAATGATGATGATGATGATGATGATGATGATGATAATAATCATAAGCGGTGTGCCTTTGTTCACTACTCTCCATGCGCACCACTTAATGTTCTCCAGTCTTATAGTCAGAAACTCCTGAAGGTCCCAAACGGATACCTGACATCGTATCGTGCCTGTTCCTTCAGTTTATCGCCCCCCCCCCCTCCCCCTGGCACCCCCTCCCCCCCTCTCTCGTTTGGAACCAGGTGCGTCCCACTGTGCGAAAATGTGTTCTGCTTTTGTCTGCTTTGAAAACACTGGTATTTCAGCTATTTCAGACTACAAGCTTGCAGAGTATGTTGCACAATCCATTTACTTGTCACTAGGGAATGAATGAAAGAATGAAAGGGGCTTGAAGGGAAATCAGTAGTTAAAGACTAAAAACTGTGCGCAAAAATACAAATCATCATCGTCATCATTATCATCTCATCGTCGTCATCATCATAATCACCATCATCATCATGACATCGATTATAATCATCATCATGATTATGATCATCATCGTAATTGTCATTATTATCATTATGATGACAATAGTTTACAGTCTTATTTATATTTCATTATCATCATCTCTACTGTGTTGCGTTATGCAATGTCACATCGTTGTTCATGTCATGCTTACCATGTAGATGACAATCACGCCGATGAAGAGAACAGATACATATACGGGCAGGATAACGGAACCCCTGCAATCATCAACGTCAGCATCGTTATCACCATTGCAGTTGTCATCGTTCTCGGCATACAATATCATACTGATGATAGATGGTAACTTGTATTCTCTCTGTCTCTCTCTCTCCTCTGTGTGTATATGTGTGTGTGTGTGTGTGTGTGTGTGTGTGTGTGTGTGTGTGTGTGTGTGTGTGTGCGTGTGTGTGTGTGTGTGTGTGTGTGTGTGTGTCTCCTGTGTGTGTGTGTGTGTGTGTGTGTGTGTGTGTGTGTGTGTGTGTGTGTGTGTGTGTGTGCACGCGCGCGCGTGTGTGTATGTTTCTGTATGTGTGTATGAGTATGTGTGTGTGTATGTATGTGTGTATGAGTGCTTGCGCGCGCGCACGTGTGTGTATATATGTATGTGCGTGTGCGTGCCTGCGTGTGTGTGCGCGCGCGCGCATGCGTGTGTGCATATGTGTGTGTACATGTGTGTGTGTGTGTGTGTGTGTGTGTGTGCATGTGTGTGTGTGTGTGTGTGTGTGTGTGTGTGTGTGTGTGTGTGTGTGTGTGTGTGTGCGTGTTTTGGAGATACTTCACCTTTCTTTCTCTTATAAATAACGCGGTGAACCAGTGACACTATGGTGCCAACAATGCGCTCCTTGGTAGTTGTTGGGGGTCTGAAATCACAACGTATCATGAGCATGTTACGTAAATAAGCTAAGTGGCTTTTCACACACACACAGTGGACACGATGCACAAAACACACACACACACACCAGTCAGACAAACCAGAAAACTGTAAACATCTCTAGAGAACAGTCGTACGTTTTGCGGTTACAAAGTACTGTGTTTAGTCTGCATGAAATCGTTGTCTTTTTTGTGCGCGGTTTCGTTTCCCGTGTCTTTCAGTGGCCACGTTTTCATGTCGCATGAAGCACGGCCTCTCCAAACTCGGTCACTATGGCTCCCAAACTACTGTCTCCAGGCAGTAGTGGATGTCCAGGGCGCTGTGAAGCAACCCACGGGAGAGTCCCTGCAATGTCGCCGAGTCACGTGGCTGGTTTGCCTCCGACTCCTGTTCTGATTCAACGGCAGAAGGGGCAGCACACATCGCGCCCTCTGTTGACGACATCAGCTGCTTAATCGTACAGCAGGCAGGAAGTAAGCGTCCTCCAGAGGGCGCCATTACATCCATCCTGTGACCCTCCGCATCAAATTGCTGAACACGAACACTCTGGCATTGAGTCGACACGGACATCGACTTGGACAGAAATAACAATCACGTAGAGTAACTCTTGCTCCCATGATGAAATAAATACCCGCCCTTAACTCCAAACAAATGTTGCTTTCGTCACCAAACCGTCTGGCTGATACTTTGCGCAGAGCACACAGAACAAAGCAGACGTCAGAAAAAGCAAAAACCTGCTATCACCATGGGAGAAGGTCAAGCAGGGTCACAGAACTTGAGACTATGGGAGGGTGCGAAATCATGATGATAATGTCAAGTCAAGTCAAGTCAAGTCAAGTAAAAACTTATTATATCTCAATTTGAGAAATTAATTTGTGGTCACACACATTCACAGCAAATAAACAATAATTAGCCACATTACCCCATTTTCTCACATATGACATACATTCATATAGAGGAATTTGGATTTCAATTAAACATCTTCTCGGTTCATGAAATCAATGGACAGGGGAATAAAACTTTGTTTTAAATCTGACACTTCTGCATTTAACCGATCGATATCTTCGTCCTGACTGAAGAAGGTCATACTGATTTGCAAGAACGTGGGTCTGGTCACACGTAATCTTCGCTTTACAAACAACATGGCACCTGTATAGCTCACTCAGACTTTTTTGTCTCTCACCAACGATTTTTCCTCCCACGTTCACCACTTTCTCAAGCACATTTCTGCTCTTCACATGTAAAGATAATGCTACGGTGTTTAGGCGGCACGACAGGGGTTGTACTCCACGCTTTCTTTCGTGACGTACCCCGACTTCAGCAGCCGAGCTCGAGAGGTACAGATGCTTGGAGTGGCGGTCAGAACATTTAAGCATCGTTCTTAGAGACGAAAACTCAATTGTGTAGTTGTAGTTCTCTCGACTATACCTACTGCACAGGCAGCTCGGGGCTAGAGTCGGCCTAGCCCAAAACACCCAACCGAGGATTATTTTGAGAGAGAGAGAGAGAGAGAGAGAGAGAGAGAGAGAGAGAGAGAGAGAGAAACACACACAGACAGACAGGAAAAGAGGGAGGGAGAGAGGAGAGAGAGAGACATACAGAGAGAAAGAAAGAGAGTAAGGGAGAGAGAGAGGGAGGGTAAGGAGAGAGAGAGAGAGAGGCTGAGAGAGAGACATACAGAGAGAGAGAGAGAACGACAGAGACAGACAGAAAGAAGGTTGAAACCCTACCCATACACGTACGTCAACCTCAGTGTTTCACTCACGGCTTCACTTTGGGTTTTTTTCGAAGAGCTTGGCGACGTGATGTCCCGCGTAGGACTGCTGGATGTCGGACAGCGTGTTGGTGATCTCCCGGTCCTCCGTCCAGGTGAAGTAGTTACCCCTTCTGAAGGCCCCCACCACCCTGACCGGCATGGACACGCTGAGGTACAGCAGGCACAGCACGCTGGGGAGTACCCGCGCCAGGGTCAGGCCTTTGCTTCCTGCAACAAGGTCAGTGAGCAGGTGCGTGAGGGTGTGTTTGCGTGCGTGCGCGTGCGCGCGCGCGCACGCGTGTGTGTGTGTGTGTGTGTGTGGGGGGGGGGGTTGATGTGGGTGCATGCGCGTGTGTGCGCGCTGTGCTGCGTGTGTGTGTGTGTGCGCGCGTGTGTGTGTTGTGTTGCGTTGCGTTGCGTTGCGTTGCGTTGCGTTGCGTTGCGTTGCGTTGCGTTGTGGTGTGTGTGTGTGTGTGTGTGTGTGTGTGTGTGTGATCATAAGGAGTAGGGCGGGGGAGTAGCGATAGGAGTAGAGTGGAGGAATGTGACGGGGAAGTTGAAAGGAAGCTCGAAGATGAAGGGGAAGTGTTAGAACTGTTGATATGGGTCAGATAAGGTGGGGATAATTGTGTGTGTGTGGGGGGGGTGTGCGCGCGTATGTGTGTGTGTGTGTGTGTGTGTGTGTGTGTGTGTGTGTGTGTGTGTGTGTGTGTGTGTGTGTATAACGCAGAGAGAGTCCCCTGGCAGAGAGAGAGTGAGAGAGAGAGAGAGAGAGAGAGAGAGAGAGAGAGAGAGAGAGAGAGAGAGAGAGAGAGAGAGAGAGAGAGAATGTGTGACCTTGTCCGTGCATGTGTGTCTACGATATCATGCTGTGCTCTGTTGTGTTGTTGTGCCTATCTTTGTTCTGTCGTTTTCTGTTTCATCGTGCGTTCTGTCGTGCTCAATTCTAATGGTTTGTGTTTTCTTTCTGTGTTCTGTATTCTGATGTGTTGTAATAATAAATAATGATAATAATGGTTTCTTATACAGCGCCTAATCAAAAGAATTTCTCTAAGTGCTTTACAAAATCATACTACATTCACCCTTCTCATATACAATTGTACACCTTACACCCAACTACAAATACTATTACTACAAAAACTAACAAGAGTACGACATTCACTTTATTTTCAAGTATCACTACAAAAAAAACTAAATTCTATAACGTTCAATTATACAACAAATACATGTAATAGAGAACATACTTTAAACATGTGTTGTGTGGTAAATGTTCCTCTGCAATATGTATAGGTGTGCTGTGTTTCCTGGCACTGCGTTCTGTTCTACTACTATATTTCACAGCGCTGTACTTTGCTGTGTGTGTGTGTGGTGCTGTGCTCTGTTCTGCTGCCTCCTAACATGAAGTATTGTATCGGCCCGTACTGCTAAGCAGTACTGCGTTGGAATCTTCTTCTGCACGTGTCTGTGACCTTTCTCTTGTAACGGTTAACGTTGATCTGTCCTTCGCATCTGTCTGAACCCAAGCAGGGAAATAGCCGCAGTCTGCCGCACGGCTCATCTGCTGTCTGTATGACCTTTCAACTCTGCAGCTGTGCCCTTCCGAGTAACTTAAGCCTAGTACAGTGGTGCACCGTCCTGTGTACTGTGACCTGTGCTGTGTTGATATGTCATGTGTGCTGTGGTGTGGTGATGTCATCATCAACATTAGGAAATCATGTTGTTATGAGATGGTCGTGTTAAAATCAATTTTAACTGGATCAAAAATATCAAACGTTGTGTTATTGCTTTCTTTCTTACTACACTACTGTTGTGTAAAGCAATGATGTTTTTAGTTTTAGCCCTCAAAACAGTGTGCTGGGCGTAACAGACCTTGACATTAGGGTAAAAAGACTTCACCACATCATTTTCAAAAACTGTAAATTCCTTATGACTGTCATGGGCATTTTTGTCATAAGCATTGCAGTTACGAACTCTTCACGACTGCCAGTCCATTGAAAACGATCATCATCGTTGTCATCAGCACCTTCAGCAGCAGCAGCTTGTCTTTAAGTTAATTATCATCGCTATCAACACTTTCCATTCGCGATGAAAAAAAAAATCAGCGAAAGTGGTTACCGCCAGCCATTTCTTCACCACATCCACCACTACCTCACAGTGTGGTCTGCAACCACACAGTTCTCTCCCTTATCATCATCAGCGGCAATGTCACGCTTGTCTCTGTCATAATTATCATTACTACCAACAATTTTCGTCTGCAAAGAAAACAAAAATCTGCGAAAGTGGATTTAGCTGCAAAGTGAGACGACTGCAGGCGGAAATCTAAGCAAATCTAATATAGATGTTAGCGAACCGCCAAGAGAAACGTGGGCAAACGAGTCGCAAGACAAAACACCACGCGTTTCGACCTTTCAGGTTTTCTTCAGGCAAGATACAAACAAATAGAACATCGAAAATTAATCGAAAATTAATTTAGCTTTCACTTTGAATCAACCCCTTCCTTGTGCTGAACTCTGAAGCGATCAAAGCTAAGTGAATTCTCGTTGTCATATTTGTTTGTAACTTGCCTGAAGAAGACCTAAGAGGTCAAAACGCTTGGTGTTTTGTCTTGTGACTCGTTTGTTCACGTGTCTCTGGGCGGTTCGCTATCATTTATTTAAGATTTCTGCAAAACTGGTTACCTCCAGCACCATCACCACAAGAGCTGTGGTCTGTAACCACACTTATTCCCCCTTCATCTTCCACACCGCTGCCCCTTCTGCCTTTTATGCAGAGGGTTTGGTCATGAATTCTCACCATGGAGGCGGATTCACACTCGAAAACCCTGTAGATATGGACAATGGTCAGCATCCAGACGTAGAGAGACCCCATGATGTAGCCGTACACAGAACCGATGGACAGGCTGGCGAACAGCGGGAAGAACACCATGCCGTAGATGAACATGGACGCCATGGCGATGAATGCTGCGGCCCACAACAGAACGTCAGAACGTGGAAATATTGATGACACGAGGCAAACGAGAGAACGAGAAAGGCAAGGCAGATTAGGGGTGGGTAGGACAGGGTTTGGGCAAGGCGTTTATACAGCATGTGGATCCCGTCGAAGAGCGCAAATTAGAAATACAAGGATGTTAAGAAAACGAAGCCAACATTAAAAAAAGAAAAAAAAATCTACTTGACAAATGATAAACATAAAGCAAAAATGATGAATAGGTAGATACCTACATAAGAGTAGCTGTTTGTAGGTTATAACTGTGCAGTGCTTTGCTGCACTTAACCCCCTCCTAATCATTCTTACCTGTACAATGAAGGACTATTTTGCCCCTTTATACTTAGCTATACCTGTTCAAGAAGGAGGAACTACTTTGCCCCCTTATACTTAGCTTTACCTGTGCAAGGAGGATGGAATACTTTGCCCCGTTCTAATTATTTATATCTGGTCAATGAAGGAATACTTTGCTCATTCTAATTATCTATATCTGGTCAATGAGGGAATACTTTGTCCCCTTCTAATTATCTATATCTGGTCAATGAGGGAATACTTTGTCCCCCTCTAATTATCTATATCTGGTCAATGAGAGAATACTTTGCCGCTTTCTAATTATTTTTTCTGGCCAATGAGAGTATACTTTGCCCCCTTCTAATTATCTATATCTGGTCAATGAGGGATACTTTGCCCCCTTCTAATTATCTATATCTGGTCAATGAGGGTATACTTTGCCCCTTTCTAGTTATCTCTATCTGGTCAATAAGGAGGGAATCGTTCCTGCCAATTGCAGACACAGTTGATCTCGTGCTTCTGCACTGTGTCCAGTGATGACTCGCTCGGTGTTGCCTGCGTTTCTTCAACCTCCATTGGCATCTTTAGCGATCCATTTCCCTACAGCCCCTGTCCTTTCTAACCGATTCCCTTAGTCACCAGTATATTCACATGAGCTGCCTGATTTATCGTTTTCTGAATGTCTGAGTCGACGGTCCCATCCGTGACGCATAGATTTTCTGTCACGCTGTTCCGAACTACCTCTATTGTTGCCCACGGGAGGGAATGAGGTGGGGGAGGGGGCGTGCTGTTCTCCATGAGACTGTTAATGTTATGATTTGGTACCCGTACCCATTCCGCCATTGTTCCCTCCTCCCTTTTCCGCCTTAGCACTATCCACTCACATATTTACATCCACATCACTAATAAAATCTCAACACCCAACTGTCTGTCTGTCTCTATCGCTGTCTCACTCTGTCTCTGTCTCTTTCTGTCTGTCTCTCGCTCTTTCTATCTCTTTTTTTTTCTTTCACGCGCGCGCGCGCATTTACGCACCCATGCCAGCATGAACGAACACGAACACAGACACACAAGGACATACAGACATACACACACACACGCATACGCGCGCGCACACACACACACACACACACACACACACACACACACACACACCACTCACTCACACACACACACACACACACACACACACACACACACACACACACACAAATTTCTTGTATCTTGCGGTGCTAGCCAAAATCGGACGGAGAGAGAGAGAGAGAGAGAGAGAGAGAGAGAGAGAGAGAGAGAGAGAGAGAGAGAGAGAGAGAGAGACAGACAGACAGACAGACAGACAGACAGACAGAGACAGATAGGTGGCCTGAGAGACAGACAGACAGACAGAGACAGAGACAGATGGGTGGGCTGAGAGACAGACAGGCAGGCAGACAGACAGACAGACAGACACACAGACAGTGTCTCACATTTAGCAGCCCGGTTGTCGCCATCGTACTTGATAGCATACTTCTGGTCCAGCACGATTTCGTACACCAGGAAAGCCGTAGCCCCGAAGGCACAGCAATACGAGATCCTGGACGACCTCGTCAGGGTGTCCATGGGGCTGGGTGGGAGGGGAGAAAGAGAGGAGAACAAAACATGGATTAACCCCTTTCCCGGCAAAAAAGAAAAAAAAAAATGACGAGTTAGCGGAACGATTTGTACCTCATCTTCCTGACTACGTCTTTTCGGTTTATTTTGTTTCTCTTCTTTGTTTTTGTTTTTCTTTAATCGTTTTTTTTAGCTTTTTTTTTCGCTTTTCATCTCAAGGATGGCGTGGAAAAATGTGCCGTTCTATTGGAAGGATTTTTTTTTCTTTGGTGGGGGGGGGGGGGGGGGGGGGGGGGGGGGGGGCTTGGGGGTGTGTGTGTTTCAAATTTAGTGACGGTTCAACCTACTCTGGTTGCTTAATTAATGTGCTTTTATGCAGTTTCTATTGTACGTTTGCTTCCGTGTTTGGGTTTTTTTTTGTAATTTAAAAATGTTGTTCTGACTTTTTTTCTGTCTGCCGTTCGTTCTTTCTTTCCTCCCTTTTCTCTCTATCTTACCGTCTGTCTTTCTTTCATCATCTTTCTTTCTGTCTGTCTTTTCCTTCTTCCTTCTGCTTCTCGTTTCTTCGTACACACAGAGTGAATGTGTCACTCCACCACACAACAGACCATATATCAACCCTGACGTTTTGTATCAAACGCCCAAACACTAAAAAAGTCCACCTGAGATTGTCCATTAGTACTAGAACATACAGACTAGCGTGGTGAGCGAGAGTTGTGGTTACTTGCTGGAAAGAAAAAAAAAACGGGGGGGGGGGGGGGGGGGGGGGGGGGGGAGGCCCCCCCTCAAAAAAAGGGAAGAAAAGTTCAAAGAATGTTATCAATGTGGAAAAATAGGAGGCTGGAATTTTTTTTTTATCGCGCCAGGCCAGTCGCAGTCAATACTCGGTGATGCCAGTTTCACCCACCCTCACAGGCTAAACTCTCCGGACACTGTGGTTGTCAGGTCACGCTTCATCGTGTCCGCCCTTGTGAAATCCCCGCACTCTGTCAAATTCCCCGTTGCCACCTCTGAGCCTGTGTTGCAGTCCCTGTTCAGCAGATATTTGTTAGATATAATAATACGATCTTCTGACAGTTTTTTTCCCGCACAATAGATCGTCCTGATTCAACGTTGCGTACTCTGTGCCTCTATTCCAGCCACCGTTCAGCTGCCATTCGCTTATCTGGAAAGGAATTTATACGGTAAATCCGCCGGATAACAGGGGCAAAACAAATCACTGGCTCACTGAGCGAGACATTTGTGTGTGCCTGTTCTCTGTGCGGATGTACTCTATATTCCTTTTGGAATGTATTTCAATTTCCGCCTGCAGTCGCCTCCCTGTGAAACTAGTAATGTTGTTTGCTAGATATAAGACCTTCCCCTGACAGTTTCTTTTTCATGTGCCTATGATATAATGCTTGTTGGCTCGTTCTCGGTTGCTAAAGTGGCAATAAAAAAAAAGAACAATTCACGTAGGAAACATAAAAACCCATGGGACATTCACGCCTCACAATACAGCCTGAATCACCAGGCTTTGAGAGTCATGCACCGAACTACCTTATTTGTCATCTGCCATCCAGGAGAGCGAAAAGGACATACCGTGTTTACCCTTTACTTAAGAGTGTCGGCTCCCACAATCTCGGTAGTTTCAACAAATTTTGCGCGACGGTAGGTCTGCTCAGAAGGGCATTGGCGAAGCCGCTGTACAAAATAACAATAGAAGCGCTCTTTGCGTGCGTGCGTGCATGCGTGCGAGCGTGCGTGCGTGCGTGCGTTTGTGGTTGTGTGTGTGTGTCGTGTGTGTGTGTGTGTGTGTGTGTGTGTTTTTGTGTGTGTGTGTGTGTGTGTTGTGGTTGTGTGTGTGTCCCCCAGCAATGTTTCACATCAAATAGATTTTTTTCCAGCAATGACATTTGCTAGCATAAAGAAAAACGCTCAGAAGAATTGTATAATCTTTGTAAGGTCTTTCTGGGCATCCACCGCATGGAGACTAATTGTTGTTACTACTACTGCTACTATTATTAGGATTATTATTATTGTTATTACCATTACTGTTATTATTATTGTTATCAATTCATCATTATTATTATCGTCGTATCTTCTTCATCATCACCATCCTCATTATCACCATTATCACTTTGGAGCCAACTGAGGAGCTGCCTGCTGGTAAAACATTCATTCGTTTCCCGTTTCGTTCAGTCGAAAACTAGTTCCTCACCCATTCTTTCATATTTCATCCAAGGAGGGTGTGTGCTATGTAAATACGTGTCATCCTTACCAGCGGCCATGTTGGCCTTCCCTAGTACAATTTGGTGATGGGTCTTTACGTATGTGCAAGATGCCGCTGAATGGCACCAAAAAAAAAACAACAAAAACTGTTGAATGTTATTTTCTTTAATCCAGTGTTTTAGATCAAATAGAAACTGGGCGTTGGCACCCTTCGAAGCTAAGAATCAAGTACAGAAAATCACGAAAAAGACAAGAACATGCAAGTTCCATTTTGTTTCTCAGAGGTCTCGTTTGGTACTGAAAATTGGCTGTACAGATACGCAGTTCGAACAAAACTGTTTTCAAGTCCATCAGACTCGCAAGATCATTACCACCAACGACATAAAAGTGATATAGTCTAAGATCACTACTGACGTATGAATAAGGTTTCACAATCGCCAGTGGTGACTCAAGAAGGTACATTACCTCTACCACCATCACCACTATTGACTAGAAAAGAACACCCTTCAAATCAGTTCATGTTCCCTATAGCCAAGCGACCGCAAAGGGCCATATCAGGGCTGTCGCTTTGCTGAAGTAAAATTGCTACATGATGTTTCACAAACATCAACATCATCACACACACTCACGCACTCTCTCTCTCTCTCTCTCTCTCTCTCTCTCTCTCTCTCTCTCTCTCTCTCTCTCTCTCTCTCTAACAGAGCAAATTTCCTGAAAACATACCATGAAATTGCTTTAAACATCTTCCCCTCGTGAAATCTTAGATCAAGTGTAAAATGTCTGTCTTTCAGGAACTCAAAAAACACATCAGACTGGATATCTATGAACAAAGTTTTCACCGAATCTTCCACATTTTCTTTTATGTGTGACATCGTGTGCAATACTCTTTACAAACATACTATGTGGTGATTGGTTAATCTCAGGAATACACCACAGACAAGATAAAAAAAAAATGATAGAGCACTAATACATCAGAAACGAGAAAAGTAAAATGACAGATGTACTACTGCCAGTCATAGAAATGCCACCACCAGTGACAAGAAAGAATAATAGAATTACCCCTACCAGCCACAAGAAAGGAATAACACAACTTTCATCGTCAGTGAAAAAACGAAATGATCCAGTTAGCACCACTAGGAACAAAATATGAATTATATAACTATCAACGAGATAATATGATAATAAAAATAATAATATAATAATAATAGAAGCACTACCACCAGTAACAAAAAAGAAATAATGCAGCAATCACTACTGGTAACCAAAAACCTACCACCACTAGTGACAAAGAAAGGAATAAGATAAAAAGGAAAAAACACAACTATCACCACCACCTGTGATAAAAAAAAAAACAACTATCACCATCACCCATGATGAAAAAAAAGGAATAATACAACTAGCACCATCACCCGGGTTAAAAATGATACCACTATCACCAACACCATGATAAAAAGGAATAAATACAACTATCACCATCACCCTAGATAAAATCATACCACTATCACCATCACCCATGGCAAAAAGGCGCCCCTCCCTACAACTATAGCATCACCGCAAGTGTCAAAAAAGCAGACGGCCATTGTTGACAAAGCAAAGAACTCTACTCACAAAATGAGCCCCGGGCGTCCTTTCCAAATGTTCAGCCATATGTTACGTCTGTTCTTGGTGACGGCGAACGATAACGTGATCAGGATCTGTGACGTAATACAAACGCTGAGTCTCCGCTGACGTCATCGTCGTCTGAATTTGTAATGTCTGCTTTGGTTTGTTTCATTTCGCGGACTTGGATACATACAAACTATGGAACAGTTCTGACATATATTTCTGTGTTGCCCATGCATACCCGTCACCTTCCTTCATGCCCCTCCCACACACGCACAAACTTGTAACTCTCTCTCTCTCTCTCTCTCTCTCTCTCACCCACACATCTCCCCCTTCCCCTTTCTCCATGTGTCACCCCTTGTGTATTTGTGCTCGCGAGAATGCGAGTGTTTGCAGGTGTAATGGTTTGGGGTGTCCAAACAACAACAACAGCAACAACAACAACAACAAAAAAAACAATCACGAAAACATTTTCTTTCAAATTCCCCTTTTTCTTTATTACAAGGATAAATCAAGGAAACAACAGGTACCACTGAACAGTAATCCCACAACCGAATTATTTTTCGTCAACCCCTTCCTCGCAGCTTCGGTCTTGTTAGTATAGCAGTCAAAGCACAAAACTGTGAGTTTTGTAGACAGTTATTAAAACGTATCTAATGGTATCTCTGTCTTGCAAGAAAGAAAGAAAAGAAAGAAAGAAACGTATGTCAAAAAAATCAGCTTCCAGTTTTGACAGAGTGACAACGTTAGTTTCTGTCGGTAAGTCGTGGAGCGTGAGACACTTCATCAATGGAGTACAAAACCAGCTGGTTAAAACTTCAGCTACTTCAATCCACATATACTGAGTTCAAGTCTAGGTATTATCCACACCAATTCATAATCCTCAATGTTTAACAAATGTTATTCCGATTCACCAATTCCCGCTTCAGATATTCCCCATTCCGATTTGTATGTCGGCAATCTGGAACAGCCTGTTCCCAGTTGGTCTATACAAGTGTACTCTCGAAAAGAAGCAAGTAAATCTTTTGATTACCAAAGTACACTATCGGCTCAAAATGTAATCAAAGACTACGTTCCGGTGTATGTGTGCGCACACGCGCAGGCGTTTAGGAGTCTTAACCACGTACATTTACTGTCATGAAGAAAAGCAAGCGTGCTCCAAAGATCGCAGATGCTATGTTAACATCACTCACAATGTTTTAACATTTTTAGCGTCTTCTGAATGAAAACCACCAATGTGTACACCGGTGTCTTCATAGCACCGTTCAAGCCTCCGACGATATTTTCGTGATTTTGTTCCTCGAAAATGCTCTAAAAGGTGTTTTTAATGGAACTGTTGGATTTCCCTCAGAGCGTACACTTGGAGCCTAAGGTTTTTTTTTTTTCTTTGCTGTTCCAACATCTGCGCCACCTCAGAGGCAGTGCACCCACGCCGCTCATTCCGACACCCCGTCCACAGCCACAGCCCGATCAGCCCCGCCGCAGCCCCGGCGATCCACATGAGCAGTCAATGTCAAGTCATCAAGAGGCAACCCACCGGAGGAGACACTGCACTGCTGCCGAGTCACTTCGGTGGTGTTCAGTGGTGCCTGTTCTGATCTAACACACGCAGGACACCACCTACTAAGCCCCCCTACTGACGACAATAATTGTTTAGTTGCGGAGCCGGCGTGAGTGAACTTTCCTTCCGGAGGGCGCCACCACGTCCGTCCAACGACAGCCCCCATAGACTCACCGATACCGGTGACCCCGACGGAACCAAACCAAGGCCATAGACGTAGAGAGGACATCGAAACTGAGGTCACCATGAGAGCAGGGCATGAAGGGCCACAGAATTTGAGGCTTTTTTTTTTTTTGATGCTGGTCGATGAGAATGAGGATGATTAAGATGATGCTACGGGATTTCCATTTCGGTCTGAGACTACATGACAGGGCTGTACTCTACGCTTCCTTTCATAATATATCCCGGCGTCAACCAGGCCCGCTAGATACAGGCACCTGCAGTGTTGGTCAGGAAATTTGAGCAACACTCTCAGAAACGCATCCTTTAAGTGGATGAAGCTCGAATGTGTGGGTCCCAGTCTTCACAACTGAGTCCGCAGCAAACTGAACTCTGGGTAGTAGCGGGCAGCAGCGGGTAGGGGCAGAAAAACCCACATGACTCTGATGGGATTCGAGAACCCACGACCTCCCAGCCGGGAGTCTGCGACGCTAACCACTTCGCCACGGCGGCGTATTATTTCTATTTAACTACTATCACTGTTATCGCAGTTTCTGTACACAGAGTTGTGTCAGGTCGTGGTCACCAAGCACATGTACAGTGTAGCGTCAGCTGGCGCATGCACAGGCCTGATACACAAGTAAAATAAAGTTTTCCTCTCCTTCCTTCGTCTCACAGACACTTTCCTGTAACAGATCTGTCTGATATCTAAATGCAACATCCAGTGTTTTCAATGTTCTACCAAAAAGGTTTTCATGTACGTTAATTCTACTACAAACAGGTTTCGCGACGATGATTCTACTACTAACACCCTTCACGATTAAAATAATGTAAGCATGATTAAAGTCAGCTATATTCATAGTGGGTGAGACAAACTAGAAACATTAAACTGGAATCTGACAAGAGCATGGACTCGATACGTTTCAGGGGGGAAAAAAAAGACAAAAGGGCGAACCCCAACCCCTCCTACACACACACACACACACACACACACACACACACACACACACACACTCGCACACTCGCCTTTACGAACGTACATGTGAACAGAGAGAGACAGAAATAGAGGGAGAGACAGACAGACAGATAGACAACATACAGACATAGAAGGAAATACATACGGCAGGAATCAAGGCGAACTGATTAAACTTGTAGTGGCCGATGTTGCTATGACACCTGCAACACACAGCAAAACTCTTGGTCTGTCTGTCTGTCTGTGTCTGTCCGTCTCCGTCTGTCTCTGACTTTCTCTATCTGTCTGTCTGTCTGTCTGTCTCTCTCTCAATGCTGTCCTGGTTGTTAACTTTTTTTAGTCATCTTGATGAATGTGAAAGTGTGTGCTTACGATTTCTGCTTCAGCACAAGCTCTTGCATACTGTCATTAAAAAAATACATTTTAAACCAATCTTTATGCCCTTATTTTTTCCGTCTGCTTGTTCTTCAGTTATTTTCGTACGTGCCTGTCTGTTGGTACAGAAAATACGAGCTTACATGTGTGTTGCCTTGACATGACAAAGGCTCTATACCGTATTTCGCAGAAAGGAATTACACTCTCTCTCTCTCTCTCTCTCTCACACACACACACACACACACACACACACACGCACACGCACACGCACACACACACACACACACACGTGTACTCACGGCTCGGCAGTGGAGTTGTCCCCTCCATTTCTGGCGCTGATGACGAGGCTGATGTCGTTGAGGAACTGGCTCGTCATCTTCCCCGAGTCTCTCTCTCTCTCTCTCTCTCTCTCTCTCTCTCTCTCTCTCTCTCTCTCTCTCTCTCTCGTAAAGTAATAATTATGTTTTTCCTTGGCGAGTCGTGTAGTCAGTAACTTTCATGCTCTTGGTCAGTGTTGTCTGGAACATTTGTGTATTATGATAATGATGATGATGGTGATAATAATAATAACAATAATAATAATAATGATAATAATAGCTTTAATAGTGATAATAATAATCATAGTAATAACAATAGTAACAATACTGCTGCTGCTGCTGCTGATGATGATGATCAAAATGATAATGATACTGAGAAAAGGTAGTAGTAGTAGTAGTAGCAGTAGTAGTAGTAGTAACAAAATAGTAATAGCAGTAGCAGTAATAGCAGTAGCAACAGAAGCAACAGCAGCAGCAGCAGAATTAGTAGTTGGAACAGCAGGTGCAATAGCAATTTTATCATCATGTCATCCTCAAACTCATCATCATCATATTACCATCCTCATATTCGTCATCGTCATCATCATCATCATCATCATCATCATCATCATCATCGCATCATCATCAGCTGTTGCCGGAAGGAGTGGTGTGTTGCTGGCGTTGTTATTCTCACAATCACGATTGCTGTCCTCGCTGACGTCTTGATGCTGAGAGTGACAAGATTTATCCAGTAAATATCGAACATGTAGGGCAACTCTAGCTCCCATGGTGAAATAATCACACGCCCGTGATGCTGCTTACGACACCAGATCGCCTAGCAAGAAACGCACAAGTAACGGTGCCCGTCCAAACGTTCCTCCGCCGTCACAACTTCATTTAATTAAGTTTTGCCTGCCGTTTTCGGTATTAAACCCCGAGATGTCCGTTCATGTATCTCTGTACTTGTATGACGCAAACAAACATGTGACCTCTACAATCATGGCTTTTAAAACTGATTACAAAATAATATGTCATTGTCACTCTGAGCCTTTGCATAGACTTTTGACATCATCGCATCAAAATCTATGGGTTTTCGCAGCTTTTCAGTGGGTAAGTTTCAAAGTGAGATGACTGCGGGCGGACACTGGAACAAGCATTCATTTGTTTGCGCCCAATTTGAGGAGATAAGTGACTGTGACTGTTCTTCGTTTTCGTTGTCTTGAATGTTGTTTGTCCGGCCTGAAGAAGACCAAAGAGGTCGAAACGGGTCATCTTTTGCCTTGCAATGTATTTGTCTCTTTCGTTCGGCGGAAAGTTTTTTTTCTTTAAAAATTCAGCGGATGTTTTCTGCTCACAGGCTACCTAGTGTGTGTGAAACTTTGCTCTGTTTTGAATCGTCACGACATGGGGAAATAGAAATCTACGAAGTTAGCCTTAATACCTGACTGGCGTAGAGCGAAGCGCCCCGTGTTGCTTTGGAGAAAGGAAGGAAGTAGGAGAGTCCTGAACAGCTATCGCCAACCTCAACGTGGCAACTCCAAGTCAATAAAGCGTAGTTCTGCCACGGTCCTTGCGTCTCACTGAATGCGTGGGACTTACGGCTACACCTGAATTTTAACAATTTTGTTACACACTTGCCCAGGCAAAGAAAGTTTTCACGTTCCCTTCATGCGAAATCTCCAGCCCCTCAACTGGCGGTAATTTTCAACAGTATAAAGAGCGAAATGACGAAGAAAACTAAAAACACAACTTTTCGTCGTCTGCCATTTTGTCAGCTATTGGACGAGTTCAGACAACCAGTGTGCTCTATATTCTGATTGGCCAATGCTTTCTGATTCAGCCAATCCTGTGATACGATACATAATGATGGATGGATCACAAACAGCAACTATAAACAGTAGTTTCAACGAAGTGAGTACCTTCCCGATGATTTTTCAGTATCGAAATTACGCAGGACATTTATTTCTCTCAGCAGCAGAGAATGGAACAATACTGGTCTTTCCTGTCGAGCCAGTCGCACCATTCTCCACAGGCCGACACCAGTGACTGCTTACCTGGGCCGTGTTACGGCAGCCGTTACTGTCCTCTCTGGCCTGACAGGCGGATCAATATCCTTGCACAAAACTAAATCACGGAACACTAATTTCTAACCTTAAGATCGGCATCTGAAAGATAATGTCTATGACTCCTCTTCTCGAGATATTTCAGCTGTAGCAAGGCAATTGGATCTTGCAACATGGCCATACTAACGTAGTTTTCTTTACAGCAGATCTTCATCATGTCCCATGAGCCGCGCGCGCGTGTGTGTGTGTGTGTTATGTGTGTGTGTGTGTGTGCGTGCGCATGTGTATGTGCGCGCATGCGTGTGTGTGTGTGTGTGTGTGTGTGTGTGTGTGTGTGTGTGTGTGTGTGCATGCATGCATGCGCAGGCGCGCGCGTGCGCGCGCGCGCGCGCGCGCGTGTGTGTGTGTGTTTGCGAGCGCGTGCGTGCGCGCCTCCTTCTCACCATACATACTCCTGCTGTCCCCGTATACCCCTTACCTACATTTCAGTGGCAAGATTTGTCTTTCGGCAGTAACGCTTCACCGTTTACCCCAAATTATTTATCTTGTATTGTTTACGTGTCATGTTGGAAAGGGCTCTAAAGATACAGCGCTGTCAGAAGGGACCTCAGCCCCTCGTGGCCTCGATAACCGTTCACTCGTGTCGAGTCTGGGTGTGTACAGCTGTCAAGTCTCAACGCAACGCCCAACAAAAAACCGGGGTTCAAGTTCAGATACGGCTGGGGAGAGGAACAAAATCTGCCACTGGGGCGGTAATCCGAGACATCCAAGGGTCCTTTCCGGCAGATGAGAGCGTCGCCAACGTTTGACGGAAACGATAACCCTTCGGAAACGGGCTGCAAACTCTCCGAAAAAAAAAGCAAAAACAAGTTCAACACAAAAATGGAGGCTCGCTCGGATCAAAACACACGCACTGCTTTACAGTGTCGTCAGCTTTGTGATATCGACTTTCAAAGGCTAGTTTACAACACCGAAAATTAACAAAAAATAAAATTTCTAAGAAAGGTAGAGGGGCAAATCATGTCAAGAAATGTGTACTGCCTGCCCACCAAGGAAGCCGTATATAAGCTGGAATCACTTTTAACCTGAACCGTGTATCCGAATCAGAATCCAAGTCGAAGTGACAATAAAAGTGCAATGTTAATATGTTTTGTGTTTTACCTGACCAAAACCGAAAATCTTTCCCGTTTCCTTTGGAACCCACGTGCGAATTCAATCTTAAGGTAAGATAAATCTGATTTTCTTTACAAAGAAAAGAAAACAAATCTTAAATAAATGTCAGCGAACCGCCCAGAGAAACGTGGACAAACGAGTCACAAGACAAACCACAACGCGTTTCGACCTCTTAGGTCTTCTCAGGTGCAAAAAAAAATGAAACAAATAACGAAAATGCACTTAACTTTGATCGCTTCTGTGTTCAGCGCAAGAAAGAAGGCGTCATGTTGGAAAGGGCTCTAAAGATACAGCGCTGTCAGAAGGGACCTCAGCCCTCGTGGCCTCGACAACCGTTCACTCGTGTTGTGTCTGGGTGTGTGTACAGCTGTCAAGTCTCAACGCAACGCCCAACAAAGATTCAACGCCTTCTTTCTTGCGCTGAACACAGAAGCGATCAAAGCTAAGTGCATTTTCGTTATTTGTTTCATTTTTTTTGCACCTGAAGAAGACCTAAGAGGTCGAAACGCGTTGTGGTTTGTCTTGTGACTCGTTTGTCCACGTTTCTCTGGGCGGTTCGCTGACATTTATTTAAGATTTGTTTAGATTTCCGCCTGCAGTCGTTTCACTTTGCAACTAGATTTAAAGAAAAGAAAAAAAAAAAAAAAAACGTAAGTTAGAGTGCCCGTGTTCAACATTCTCACGGAGAGATATTAGTGATCCATGATACACGATAATGAAGAATAATATCAGGCTGCCGGACAAACTGACAAACAGGGGGGCGGGGAGGAGGAACGGACATGTATGGTGCCCTTTTCGTCACATTGTCCAGACGAACACTGTTTTGTTTTTTTTTGGTTTTTTTTTTTTGTTTGTTTGTTTGTTTTTTTTTACGTTGTCCTGCTTAACTTGCTACCTCCAAAAGTTAAACCTTTTGACTTTGGAAATGGATCTTAAATAAATGTTAGCCAACCGCCAAGAGAAACGTGGACAAACGAGTCTCAAGACAAAACACGACGCGTTTCGACCTCTTAGGTCTTCTTCAGGCAAGACACAAACAAATAAGATAACGAAAATGAACGAATTTGGTACTCAGCTTCGATCTCTTCACTCTTGAGTGCAAGGTATGCAGGCGTTCAATGAAAACGAGGCTGTTAGAAGGGAGATAATGTGTGAGTCAAGGCAGTAATGATGATAATTATATTACTGATAAGAATACTAATAAAGGTCAAAATATTGAAATAATAAATTAAGACAAGATTACTGCTACTTTGGTGATAATAAGGCAATAGCAGTTGTGGTATGGGAGAAAGGAGACTGGGTTGAGGGTTCTTAAAGCACCATGGATGTCGTGGCAACATCTTTGTGGCGATGGCCATGAGGATGTCAATATTAACAACAATATTACTGATGATACTGCTAATAACTATTGTGAAGGTAAAGGTCATAATAAAAGGCATGATACAGAAACATATTCAGAAAATACATTTTTTATAATAATCATAATAAATACATTCAAGAAAAAAAAAATAATGAAACATAATTGTTAGAAGAAAAAATATAATGATAATGAAATAAAATAAGGTAAATAAATCAATCAATAAATAATAAAACAAAATAAAAATTTTTTAAAAACCCACAAAATAAATAACATAATAATAATATAGATAAATAAATAATTGAAAAATAACAAGATGCCAGTATAAATAAATAGAAATAATCATAATAAAGTCAACAATTTTAATAAAAGTAATGGTACTAAAGGTATTAATACTAACGGGATTCACACACACACACACACA
>JADBJO010007426.1:0-15000 GCA_016801955.1 Conus betulinus | reverse complement strand
TAAGAATATATCAAATGGATGAGCAAACACGACTATTCCTCTAGTACTAAAAAAATCATTAAGTTCTTTTTCCAGTTCTGAAAGAGAAAATGGAAATAACATGGGACTCAAAATGCATCCTTGTCTAACACCAGAAATACAATCAAAATACTCTGTTATATATGTTCCAATTTTAACAGCTGCTTTTACACTTTTGTACATGCTTTGTAATGATAAAAATAGTTTACCATGGATACCCCTTTGCAACAGTAAATACAACAACATCATTCTATCAACACAGTCAAACGCCTTTGAAAAGTCAACAAAAAAGAGTATAGAAACGACCACCCTTCCTTGTGAGATATTTTTGTATGAGAGATTGCAGAGAAAAAATGTTGTCAATTTGTACTATAACCTTTACGAAAACCTGCCTGGGCTTGACTGCAGAATTTTTTAACCTTTCATTCAATATTGTACAATATAATTTACAGATAATGTTTAACAGTGATATGCACCTGTAATTCTCAACTTGTTCGGTGCTACCTTCTTGTGCAGTGGAAAGATAACTGCCTCAGACCAACATTTGGGGTAAATCCCAGTTGTAAAAATTTTGTTAAACAGAGGCAACAAAAATTTGCATGGATATCAGTAGCATGACGGAAAAAGTCTGAAGATAGACCATCCGGACCTGGTGCTTTGCCACTTTTGATATTATTCAAGGCATTAAAACTTCACTTTCATTATCTCCTCATTCATGCAAGAATCAATGCAATTCTCACAACTGTTTGGGGATTATGCGTGGTTACTGTGTCTTGAACGGCCTCATTAAATTCTGAACAAAAAGAAGACATTTCTGAGTGAAATAATGATTTAAAAGTAGTTAAAACCATGTGCGTGGTAGAATTTCATTTGACCTATTCATCTTTGATGAGGTAAGGTTTTTCAGGTTTTGCTAGAATGCCTTTGAATCTTTATTGCTACAAGAAACATTAAGCAAGCTCCTTCAAAAGTTTTTCATTATATTCAGTCTGTTTCCTTTTGCACAAATCCTTGAAACTTTTCTTGAGACTAAGATAATTTTCCAAAATCGGTTGTGAGTTTGTATATCTAAAAGTGTTCAGTACGCTATATTTTTATTGTTTACTAACTTCACATTCAGCATCCCACCATGGCGGCTGCAATGGAGAATCTAAGTTTTCGTTCTTTATCAATTTCATTTTCCCTGCGGCACTTTGAAGAAAAAGACACGTAAATCTGACATGCAACATCAACGTTTTGATCCAATGCTAGAATGAATTCTTCAATTCAGACTCTACTCTCTGTCACGTAATTTAGAGTAAAAGCTGTCTCTTAAGTTTTCTTTCCAAACGTATTTGGGCATTTCCTCCAAGACAATACATTCTTCTTCTCTAATCTCTTCAACATATCTAAAGGGATGGAGATAGTAACTGGAAAATGGTCAGATTCAGATCTGTTCGCAACATACATATCTGTGATCAGTTCAAATAAGGAAAACGAGCAAATAAAATAATCCACAATACTTTTACCTCTGTATACATGTGATCTCACCTTCTTTGTCACTGTTGGATCTTCCATTTACAATGATCAGTTCAAATTCTCTCCATAATTCTATCAATTTTCTACCAAAATTATTTACTGCTGTATCTTTAGACTTGCTACTGGTTAAAAAACTGATCATTTATCAATTCATTCAAATCATCAAATATTTGAATATATCAGTTACTTTTATCAATATCCACATCTGGAAGGCCAGAAGTGCGAGCATTGAAATCTCCGCACAACAAAAGCATGGCACAAACACATAGAACAGTGAAACTCACATTCACACAAAAGCACAGCACAAACACACACTCATGACAGTTGAAAAACGCACATTCACACAAAAGCATGACACCAACACATACGATATAAAAGCGCACAAAAGCATGGCACAAACAATACGACAGTAATACGCACATTCACACAAAAGAATGGCACAAACAATGCGACAGTAACACGCACATTCACACAAAAGCATGGCACAAACAATGCGACAGTAAAATGCACATTCACACAAAAGTATGGCACAAACACATACGTCAGTGGAATGCACATTCACACAAAAGTATGTCTCAAAGACATACGACGGTAAAACGCACATTCACACAAAAGTATGGCACAAGCACAGACGACAGCAATATGCACATTCACACAAAAGCATGGCAGAAATACATACGACAGTAAAATGCACATTCACACAAAATCATGGCAGAAATACATAAGACAGTAAAATGCACATTCACACAAAAGCATGGCACAAAGACCCATGACAGCAACTGAACAACTCACTGAATCGATGGTCATGGACCACTAGCCATGCATTTATCGGCACAATACCTAAACCTCCACATGCCTCCAGAGAGCGCCGCCATAAATCTGCAGGAGGGCGGTTTTACCAGTCATCTTGCTCTGTGTGTCCATGCGACGTTAAAAAAAGTTATAAAATAAGGTAGAGGGGGTGCACGTGTGCTTTGTGCTGAGGTCTGAAAAGCGGGGAACCTAGCAAGCATATCAAACATGTGTTCACATAATCCATAACCGTCTATACTCAAAACGATGTATGGATGATCAGAATACATTTAACTTCAAAACCATTCCTTACCCAGAATGTAACTACATGATAACCATTTTCTGTCTACCAGTCTTACAATTGGGTTGTTCTGTTTCTTTTATCGCCTTAAATTAATAGTATTTAGCACACTCGCCAAGGAAAGAATACTCATCCGCCTCAGTACGCTTGTTGTTGTTTTTTTAATATGTTTTATTCCTCCTGTCTCTTCCCTCCACTCCACAGTTCCTTCACTCTTTCTTTCCTCACGCACACATCCTTTGACATGGATTTAACATGCAATTTGACATGAACATGTCCAGTACATGTACTAATATATAAATGTGCAGTTATGAACAATAAATATAGTCGTTACAATCTGGTAGTTTATCTTTATGCATTACTCAGATTGAACGAGCGAGTGGGGGAAAAAAAAAAAAAGTAGTTACAAGGAGGTTTATTTTTCATTTTCTGTTACAAACAAAGAAATAAGCAGACGGACACAGAACATTATAATCAATAATAATAATGACAATACAGTAATACCAGGCACTATGAGTTTAGAGAAAGTAACATGCGCACATACACAATATATATATATATATATATATGCACACATATATATGTACATATATATACATACACACATATATAGACACACACATACATACACATACATATACACACATATACGTACATATACACACATATGCACACGTACATACATATACACACATACATGTAAATACAAATACACACACCAGTACATATAAATAACTGCATATACAAATACACAACTACAACAAGGAGGCGAAAGGGGACACACACACACACACACACACACACACACACACACACACACACACACACACACACACACACACACATACACACACACATGCACACAGGTGTAGGATACAGGAAAGAGTTATTAGTTGATAATCATAGTCGATGCAGCATACATATACATGATACTCTTATCACTAGTATCAGTTAAAGTTGATCTAGACATAGTATAGTTTTTATCCTAGTAAGTTATGTGGAGTGAAACAAGTTACAGCATGACAAGACCTCTTCGTGATGTTCAAGGTAGGTTTCTACAACTTCCTCTTTTCTCTTCTTTTCTTTTTTCACGGCATGCCACACACAGCTTGTGTGATACTGATAGGAATCGACTGAGTACTGTAACATAGTATAAATATTGAAAACAGATTGCATGATTGATAATAACCCTAACAGACAAATAAAAAAGGAATTTAAAAAAAAAAAAAAAAAAAAAAAAAAAATGAAATGAAATTCTTTGACAGCAGCCATAGAGCTCAATCGAGTTTTGTTAATAAAGAGAAACAGTATTTCAGAGTTCAAGAGTTCAAAAAAAAAGTGTGGAATAAGGCAGCCAACTTTCTTCAAATTCTCTGTATGTGTTGTTCAAAAAAGATACATATTTTTCTGATTCCAATCTGTTTCTAAGAAATGTTATGAACAACTGGACATTTGGGTGTACATTTTGCAATTTTGTCCTGTATATATAAAATTTAGCCAGAAGCAGAATAAAATCTAGAGGCTTGTCTGTTGTAATATTTTGTTTTACTCCAAACAAAACCAATTCCTTATCAATTTGAAGATAATCACAATGTGGACATTTTTCTTTAAGCAAATGTTCAAAACTGGTCCAAAATCTGTTGACAATAGCAGCACAATCATACAACATATGTGAAATGCATTGCTCATCCATATTACAAAAGTTGCAAATAGGGGAATCAGTAATTCTAATCCTGAACAAATATCTCTGAGTTGGGAGTAGTCTATGTAATAGTCTGGTTTGAAACCATCTGAGCTGTACATCTTTAGTAGTTTTAATAGTAGTGTGAAAAAAATATGTTTCCAGCTCAGATTTTCAAAGAAATTGTTCCATTTACTGACTGCTGTTGGAGTAGCATCATTTCCATTTAAAATGGTCTGTACATGCTTATTGCCCTTATAAATAAAGGACCATGCCATCGAGTCTAAAGTTTTGTACCTGTTGGTTAGAGCTACATTTAACTTTTGACAATATGTTCGGATTGCATACAATACCTTCATACAATATAAAATTAGTTCTAATACCTGGGTATTTAAGCAGAAATTGGTTATATGTCATAAACTGACCATTATCATTAATTATATTTTTTACATAGAAAATGTCGTAGTCACACCATTCTCGCACATAAACTACCTTTCGTCCCCGTATAATATTAGTGTTATAATGAATACATTCAGACATGAATTCATGCACAGAAGATACACAACATCTTGTACACAGTTTTTTGTAATGTTTTACAACATCCTTCCAGAATGGGTTTTCAACATTTTCAATAATAATATTAGCATATTCGGCTCCAAAATGTTTTAAATGTCCTAACCTAGGGAACATATTAAGGGTAAAAATTCTTCCACTCAGAATCAAAATTCAGTCTCCTCAACCAAGATATCTTCATAGAAGACAAAAAGTTTTAACATTCAGCATCTTCAATCCACCTTCAAAGTACTGTTTTTCAACCACAGACCTTTTGATTTTGCCTTGTTTGCCATTCCACAAAAACATGTACAGTTCTTTTTCTAAGGATTTCAAAAAATAGTCTGGTGGGTCAGGCAGATTAATTAATAAATGAATAATTTTGAAAAACTAAGGTTTTAATAACAGTTATTTTTCCATAAGGAGTAATTTGTCTTTTTTTCCAAAATGCTAAGACGTGTCTGATTGAAAAAAGTTTGTCATTGTAGTTTAGTTGTACAATAGTGTCAGTGTGGTGGAAAATGTAATGCCTAAAACCTTAAAAGTGCCTGGGTCCCAAACAAAATTCTTATCACGCATATATTGCATGCCAGAATTTTTTCTGCTACCTATCCAAACATCAAAACAACTTGGGTTTTGTCAAAATTTATTTTTAGACCAGAAATATGTGCAAATCTTGTAAGGGTATGTACTGCTTCAATAAATGACTTTTCTGATCCATCAAGGCACAATGTTGTGTCATCAGCAAATTGGGATAGTAAATTTACTTATTTTTAATTTTAATTCCTTTAATGTCCACATTACGGCGGATCATGAGAGACAATATTTCCGCACAGATTAAATACAAATAAGGGGAGGCAGGATCCCCCTGTCTGACTCCTCTTTCTATCGAAAACCAAGGAGTGTATTGGCCGTTGACCGAGATACAGTAGTAGAGATTTGGTTATAAAAAGTCATTATCCATTTAATAATGTCTGGGCCAAATTTTAAAAAATGTAGGCATTTTAGTAGAAAGGACCAAGACACACTGTCAAACGCCTTTTCAAAATCTACTAATAATAGCATGCCTGGATATATTTCATTTTCAGTGTACAACAATGTATCGTAGAGTAGCCTGATATTTTCGCCGATGAAACGGCCCTTAAAACTTTTTGGCTTTCATGAATAACACTTGGTAAAACTCTCTTGAGACGGGTTAGCAATACAAGCTGAAGCGATTTTGTATGTAGTATTCAAAAGGGAAATGGGGCGCCAATTTTTAATGAACCGTTTAGGTTTCCCCTCTTTAGGGATACATACTATAGTTCCTTGCCGCTGTGTTATTGACATTTGTCCTTTGTCAAAACTTTCGTTAATAGAACGCACAAGGAAAGAGCCAATATCAATAAAGAAAAACTTAAAAAATTCTACAGTAAAGCATCAGGTCCTGGACTTTTAAAATTTTTCATATTTTCAAAGCACAAGCAGCTTCCTGAAATGTTATTAAGCCTTCAATAGATTCCCTCTCCTCATTGGTTAAAGCTGGAGCATCAGGGAGTTCATCAGTAATGTTAACATCGTTTACCTCTCTAAAGCAATATAAATTTTCATAAAAGCATTTTGTTTCATTGAGAATGTTTTTTTGATCTGGAATTATTGTTCCATTTCCTTTTCGAGAAAGGGTATAGACTTGTCTAAGTAGTTACGGTTTTCAAGATTACAGAAATATTTATTAACCTTTTCGCCCTGATGGATCCAGCGAACCCTTCGAACGCATTGCCATACCTTGAAATCCTGTGGTCTCTAATTTCCTGTAACTGTGTTTTTAAGTTTTCTAAAACTGGAATATCTTCATCTTGCAAATCACGTCCAAGATTACTTATTCTTTTTCAAGGTTGAGCTCTTGCTGGGTTTCCATCCTTTTTTTTGTAAGTGCTATAAGATATTGTTTTCCCCCTAATTTCTAATAACAGGGTTTCAAAAAAAAGTTGATCATTGATCTCAAAGGAGATATTTTCATTAGGAATTTCTGCTCCATTGGCACACAATTTCATCATCAACTGTTCGTTAATGATCCCACTCAGTTGCTGTTTAGAGGGAGACAAATCAGGGGAGAAAACAACGTGGTGGTCTGCTGAAGCTGCTGTTGAGCGTTCGTCCCCTTTGCCCGCCATCGTATCTCTCGTCTGGTAAACAAACTGAGACAGTTTCTCCTTGAATGGTGCTGGAGTGCTGGTGGCTAGAGTCTTCTGCTTTTTGGGGGTACACTTTACTTCAGTGTCTTCAATATTCTTTATCACCGAAGTGTCAGACGAGCTGGAACTAGTGTTGGATCCTGTTGCTTTACGTTGTTTTCTTTTACGAGTTCCGCCATTACCGCCACCCATAACTTTCACCATACGAGTCACACATTTTCCTTTTCACGGGGCCGTCGTTACATGAAAAAGTAATCCAAAAACTCGTGTGGAGCTAGGCAACAGGTGCTCGGTCAACTTTGCAGCATTTTGAAGCTTGATCGGATATTAATTAACACAAAAGAGTTAATTAATGTTGCAGCTCCCAAAAGCGTGACTCTCCTTGATCGTGACCACAGCTCACCTCTCTAAATAGACATTTTTAAACGAGGCGGTTATTGACGACAGACCTACCATTTTGAAATCTGCTGTTACTGAACATATTATATGGTCCGAAAATTGTCAAGTTACAAAGAAGAACTCAACTCGTAACATTTTAAACAAACTCTTCGAGATGCTCATTCAGCACTGAACGCTGATATAAAGAAATCTAATGAGATTTTTGCCAAATCAATCTGTAGTGCTGCTGCATGACAAGAACAGTTGGGGTACATGAAAAAAAAATGATTGTTTTGATAAAGAATGTGATAAGAAAAGGAAAGCAGTGCGAAGACTACACAGACAATTTTAAACTATGAAAAGACATTTTGTAAGATTAAAATAAAAACATATGTCAGTGAAAGAAAAGAATACAAACAACTACTTCTTCGAAAGATGTACAAATTTGAAAAAGCATGAGTACTGAAACTGAAAAAGTCAATCAACGATCCGAAATCATTTCTGGCAAACAATTAGGTCAGATAACAGCAAAACAATAATCTACAACTAAATCACTACTGAACAATGGCATGAATACTTTCTACGTATATTCAGTGAAGAAATCTCAACAGCATAATTTGAAGAGAGTATTACGGAGGACAATGAGAAAGCGTCTGCGGTTTGTTCGATGAGCCTATTTCCAAGCAAGACGCAAGATTGCAGGTATCGGTAATCTCACAGCTGGTCAAAGTGCAGGCCCTGACAAAATTGTTGCTGAATTAGTTAAACAAGCAGAATATACAGTAATTGACTTTCTTGTAATGTGTTTTAATACGCTGTTCAGCTTAGGAATCTTTCCGAGAGAATGGTCTAAATCCATCATCGAACCAGTGCATAAGAAAGGAAATGTGAACAAGCCTGAAGAAAAAGAAACACCCGAAGGTGCTGGGGAGGACCCAGAGAAGCACTGTCTTCACCTGCCTCTAGAGCAGTCCTGTACCACCCTTGGAGGCCTGCGCTGTGTTGACGATGGGTACAGGCCATCGTCTGATAACTACTGCGGTATAGCATTAACTAGTATTGATAGTGAAGTGCACACGTTTTGTTTTGAAGAAAAGACACACTAAATGGACAGAAAAGGAAGAGAAATTGCAGCAGAGCAAGCAGGTTTTTAGACCTGGCTTTAATACAACTGATCTTTGCTTAAGAATATCAAATGGTATGTTGTCTTTGTTGATTTTAGAAAAGCCTTTGATTTGGTGAATAGAAACGCACTATGGACAGTCCTGAGAGTACACTTGTGCAAATGGAAAATTGTATCGTGCTCTTAGAGGTGTTTATGACACTGTCTTGGCATGTGTATGTGGTGAATGCTGTTATTCAAATTATTTTGAATGTCTTAGAAGTGTGAAGCAAGGTTGCCTGTTAAGCCCCTTAATTTTTCTCATTTCTTATCAGTGAGATGGCTATTCATTTGTCAAGAAGAGGTAAGCAAAGTATTCAGCTTATTCCAGGTGCTAAATAATTTTCTTATTACTATTTGTTGGTGATTTTATTCTATTGCCTTATTCAGTCATTGGCCTTCAGAATCAACTCAAAAGCTTGAAAATTGAAGCGGAGCGTTTACGCTTGACCGTCAATTTTGAAAAAGAAAAGATTATGGCATTTAGAAAAGGAGGACATTTATGTGCCTGAGAAGGATAGTTTTATGGCAATGAGGAACTCAAAATAACAAACTCATATTAATATCTTCGAATGTATTTTACAATAAAATCAAGTATTACTACTTCTTTGTCTGACGCTTGCAGGAAAGGAAAAAGGAGGTCATTTAGATATTTAAGTCACTAGGAAGTTATATACAACAGATATACAGTTACTTCTGAAACTATTTTGATATACAGATTGAATCAATTCTGACTTATGCAGCCAAAGTTTGGGGTCTTGAGAAAGATAGTGATCTTATAGAAACTCTACACACAACTGGCTTAAAAAGATTTCTGAACGTTCCCCTGCATGCCTCAAACGAACTGGTCTATGGAGAAACCAGTAGACATTCTCTTAGTATAAAAACAACTATGATGTGTATTAGTTACTGGCTAAAGCTCCTTAGATTACCAATGTCACGACTATGCAGACAGGCATATGAAACGCTTCTTGTTCAGCACGAATCTGGGCATAATAATTTGGTAACCAATGTGCAGAACGTTTTATGTGAAAAATGATTTTGGTGTAGTCTGGATATTTAAAGGAGTTGGGAGGCAAAAAAAAAAATGTGTGTATGTGTTTCTAAGTTTTGCTGAATTTAAAGACAGACTAATTTCGCGTAGTATGCAAAAACTGGCATTCAGCATTAGAAAACAATAACAAATACAAATGGTTTTATTCTTTTATGAACATTTTTCCACCCAGAAAGACACTTCTCATTAATTACAATTAAATGGCACAGAGATAATCTTATAAGATTTCGACTAAAGGTTAGTGGGCTTAAACGATGGTTCTTGATGGAAAAGAGGCTGATTGTAAATGTCCGTTATGTGAAAAAAAAAAAAAAACCAAAGTTAAGTTCATTTCTTATCCTCTTGCACAACACACAAAGACATCTGAAAACAATATACTATACTTGACTCACCTTCCTAAATTACTGACCAGAATCGTATTGCGCATGTTTTGTCGAACAACAATGAACACATGAACATAGATCTTGCAAAATTCATATCAAAAGCTATGAACATTAGAGAAAAAAAAATTAAAGATATAACTCGTGATCTATTGATCATTGAAATATTTGTCAAGATGATCTGCTGTCATGTGCCTGTATGTGTGTAAGTGCGTGATTGAGGAATCGGAGTAGGCTTTAGAGGTTGGGTGGGGGAGAGAGAGAGGGTGGGTGGGTGGAGGGAGAAAGCTGTTGGAACGAGTTTTCGGGCGAGGGGTGGTGGGAGGGCGAAGGGAAGGGTGAGGTGAGTGACTGATTTTACTGAAGTTATGTTCAAACATGCCCCCTTGTCTAAAGGGCTTAATTGCTGAATGGACATTAAAATATTTGTCATTGTCATTGTCACTGTCATTTGTCATTGTCATTGTCATTTCTCATTGTCATTTGTCATTGTCATTTGTCATTTTCATTTGTCATTGTCATTTGTCATTTGTCATTGTCATTTGTCATTGTCATTTGTCATTTCCTCACCCGTTCTCCACTGGTCCTGTGACTGACATTCTGCTTAGAGAGTAGATTCATGACTGTTGACAACGTCACCTAAATACCATCATCAAAAACCGACAAAGTTGACAAGCACTGCTGACCACTAAGTCATCTGGCGAAGCTGCGGGTGGGAGGGGGGAGGGGGGAGGGCTGGAGGGCAAAAGGAGGAAGGGTGGGGCATGTTAGGGAGAGGTTTGGGGAAAGAACGGGGGGGGGGGGGGGGGGGGGGGGGGGGGTTGTGAAGTTGTCACATCAAAGCTGACGGGATTATTAAGCCTTGGAAAGGTGACAGCGCAACCTTAACAGGATTACCCTCGATGTTCCTTTTGCAGTATTGTCTGCTGCTTATCTTTCACTCACCTTTTCCCCTATGTCCTACACCCTCGGCATATCATCTCTCTCTCTCTCTCTCTCTCTCTCTCTCTCTCTCTCTCCTCTCTCTCTCTCTCTCTCTCTCTCTGTGTGTGTGTGTGTGTGTGTGTGTGTGTGTGTGTGTGGTGTGTGGTCTGCTACTCAGCCTTTCCCTCTTTTTCTCCCTGTGTCTCTTTGTCTCCTGTCTCTATCTGTGTGTCTGGCTGCCTGCCTTCCAGCCTCCCTGCTCGCCTGTCTTGTCTGTCTGTCTGTCTGTCTGTCTGTCTCTCTCTCTCTCTCTCTCTCTCTCTCTCTCTCTCTCTCTTACATTATTACATTGGGTATCTATATAGCGCTATCCTCGGCCACAGACCAAGCTCTAAGCGCTTTACAATAAACACACTACCTCACTCACTCATTCAACGGGCTGCCTACCCAGGTAGAGCCGGCCGAAGAGCAACCTAGTGGCGCTCATTCAGTCGTTTCCCATACCATTCAAATATCAGTCACTCATTTTCATTTATCTCATTTATTCCTCCAGTTTCTCACATAGAATGCATAATAATAAAAATCGTCATAATAATAATAATAATAACAATAACGATAATAATAATAATAACGTACATTTAAAGAGCGCCCTTTCTCACTAGAGCTCACAGCGCTTTACAACATTTAACTACAAACATGTGAAAACATAAATCACTATACTAATGGCACACGATAACAGTAAGTGACATTTTTGTGGCTTGGTAAGAAATACCAGGCGGCTATCTTCAATTTACATCAATTTTGCCAGGGCAGCGGGGAAACCCCCCCTGCTCTTTTCGATTTTCGACTGCCGTAGGTTCTTTAAACGTGTGCAGGGGGCCAGGGAAGGCACACGGGTCCGACTCGCTTATAGTCCCCATCCGATGGATTTGACGTTCAGTTCGATTTGTCATTCAAACTGGGAAAGAAAGGGCGAGAAAGGCAGGGCTCGACTCTCTCTCTCTCTCTCTCTCTCTCTCTGTCTCTCTCTCTGTGTCTCTCTCTCTCTCCGTATTCATCGTTCTTTCTCCTTTTAAAAAAAAGGAAATGTTAATCATCCCAATAATTATAGAGGTATCTCTATTACTGATATAAGCAGCAAACTTTATAGTTCTATTATTAACAACAGATTACAAGAATGGATAGACGAGAACAATATTACAGGTGAGTATCAAGCAGGCTTTAAAAAAGGATATTCGACAGTTGATCACATATTTACCTTGTTAGCGCTTGTGCAAAAGCAGTTTCATATAACCGTAAACTTTATGTAGCGTTCATAGACTTTGAAAAAAAGCATTTGATTCGATTAATAGAAATCTGTTATGGCCTATTTTATTTTCTAAAAAAAAAAAAATGGCATAACTGGTAATTATTTAAGTGTATCAAAGTTATGTATGAAAATGTAAAATGTAGAGTAAGCTGTGGTTTTAAACTTGCTGATTACATTCGATGTACAGCAGGAGTGAAATAGGGAGATTTGTGTAGCCCCGTACTATTTTCTATATTTATTAATGAGTTAGCATTACATGTGATTAATGACGGAAAACATGGCGCTGTTCTCTCACGTACTGCATTTGAGTTGTTCATTCTTCTATTGACAGATGATGTTGTTTCATTGTCAGAAACGGTTATAGGGCTGCAGACACAGCTAAATAACTTGCAACATGCTGCTTCTTCGCTTCACTTGAAAGTCAGCATGGATAAAAGTAACATAATTGTATTTCGGAAGGGAGGTTATCTAAGTGTAAGAGAACGATGGCTATATGATGGCGTGGTAATGCTTGTAGTTAATGTTTACAAGTATTTGGGAATATTTATCTCCACTCGTCTGAGTTTCACTGCTGCTTGTTAAGATCTTGCCAGTCGAGCGAAAAGTGCATTGTTGTGTATAGTTCAGAAGCTATATGCTCTAAATAACAATTCCTTTGAACTGTTTATAAAGACTTTTTGATACGCGTGTCCAGCCAGTACTGCTATCGGATCAGAAATATGGGGGTTAGACCAAGCCGCTGTTCATTGTGTGAGTCACTTCATTTATTTGCTCTTAAAAAGTATTTAGGCATAGATCTGCGTACTCCCAATGATTTAATATATGGTGAAACAAACAGATTTCCACGTATGTTATTGCTGCGGTTAACTGCCTTCGATATTGGTTTAAGCTATTACATATGGATGAACATAGGTTACCTAACATAGCGTATAAAATGCTGTATGGTTTAGATGCTATGGGAAGGAAGAACTGGGTTTCAAATGTGTGTGTTTGTTTATGTAGCAATGGTTTTGGTGACGTGTGGTTAAATCAAGGTGTGGGAAATGAAAATCACTTTATAGCAATGTTTCGTCAGCGTTTGATTGACTGTAGGTGGCAAAACTGGAATAAACCATATTTACACTAGTGAAAAATTTCATTTGTATAGAATGTTTTGTAATACCCACGACCTGAAGCAATATCTGAAAAGCAAATATGGACCGAAAACTGAAGAACATAATGACTAGGTTTAGACAAGGTATATCTGACTTGAATGTGCATCGTTTTAGATATAAATGTTGCAGTGATTGCGATCTGATGTGTACATTATGCCAGATGTCTAAAGAAGACGAAATACACTTCGTTCTTTGTTGTCAAAGGTTGAAAGAAATAAGAGAAAAGATTTTGGAGTCTAAATATTATCGACAACCTCATTTATTTAAACTAAGTCTACTCATGGCATGCACTAAATCTGATGTTGTACGTAATTTATCATTGTTTTTGTATAAGGCTTTTAAATATAGAGAAATAGCTACTTCATAGTTTTGCATGATGTGCCTGCCATAACTGTGGCCTTTTGTATTGCATGATAAAGTGGTATACCTGTACGTTTACCCCTCCATGAGGGGCTGAGGCCTATATGAATAAAAGTTTGTGCGTGCGTGCGCACGCTCGCGCGCGCGCGTGTGTGTGTGTAGTGTGTGTGTGTGTGTGTGTGTGTGTGTGTGTGTGTGTGTGTGTGTGTGTGTGTGTGTGTGTGTGTGTGTGTCTGTTGTCTGTCTGTGTCTGTGTGTGGATGTGTGTAAGCGCGAGTGCGTGCGTGCGTGTGTGTGTGTGTGTGTGTGTGTGTGTGTGTGTGTGTGTGTGTGTGTGTGTGTGTGTGTGTTGTATGTGTGCATATGTGTATGTGTGGTGTGTGTGTGTGTGTGTGTGTGTGTGTGTGTGTGTGTGTGTGTGTGTGTGTGTGTGTGCATTTGCCGGAAAGGTTGCCTGCACATGGTTTCTGTCACAATTCATTTGTTCTTTACAATTATCTGGTCAACCAGTGGGGAGTTGCGACTCTGCAGGGATAAAATAAAAGGGCTTATTTGCAACGTGTTAAACTGTGACAGTCCTTATGTTGTTAAATGGTAGAATTGACCACTCAGACCGTTGCACATTGTGACATACCTGGCGTCCTATTTGGATTCTCCATCACAGGTTCAGAGACTTCTTTTCTACTGAGTATTCGTTAAGAGAACAAGGGAGAAAAGGAAAAAAAAACATGAGGAGAAAAGGAAGGAAGGAAGGAAGGAAGGAAGGAAGGAAGTCTGAAATAAAAAGAAGTAAAAGAAGAAAAGAAAAAAGGAAGGAAGGAAGGAAGGAAGGAAGTCTGAAATAAAAAGAGGTGACAGAAGAAAAGAAAAAGGAAGAAAGGAAGGAAGGGAAGTCTGAAATAAAAAGAGGTGAAAGAGGAAAAGAAAAGGGAAGGAATGAAGGAAGCAAGGAAGGAAGGAAAGAAGGAAGGAAGAAAAGGAACAATGGAAACCATCATAAGGAGAATAAAGAAAAAGGGGGATAGAATGACCACGAAAGGAGTGAAGCATAGTGAAGAAAGCAGTCAATAAAATGAAAAGGACATAAAAGGGAAAGAAGGAAACGACGGGGAAGGTAGAGCGACAGACAGACAGGACAGACAGACAGACAGACAGACAGACAGATATAGAGACAGATGACAGATGACAAGAAGCCAGACATGACAGAAATATGGAGTGAAGAAGAGGACGGGATGAAAGCACA
>JADBJO010007425.1:86620-91620 GCA_016801955.1 Conus betulinus | reverse complement strand
CCTAAATTCTGCTCCATTTTCCGCCCTCAGTCAATCCGTTTTGAATCTTAATATAAGGTACAACACAGAAGAATTCAAGGTTAAGATAGCAGGCTAACATTCGACACATTTTCAGCATGCCTTGAGCGCAAACCAAACAACGTTTTTTACACGTAAATGACGATTATATTCGGTGATCTTTGAACCTGTCAAGAATTGGACTCTCTTGCCCAGATGTATAAATGGTATCGATTTGTTGCTTCATATAAAATGATATCTCAGGTAAAATGAGAAAGGATATGCTCCCCTCCCCGACCTGAAACCATGTATTTTGGAATACAAATGTATGTATTTGTATAACAGCTATGTATTTATGTATGTATGTATGTATGTATGTATGTATGTATGTATGTATGTGTATGTATGTATGTATGTATGTATGTATGTATGTATGTTATACATGGATGGATGGATGGATGGATGGATGGAAGTATGGATGGATGCGCAAATGAAAATAGGTGTATACCTAGGCTTGTATATGAGCTGGTGAGCAGGAGACACAAGCGAACACAAGCTGCATTTCTGATTATACATTATGTATGCATGAATGCATGTATATACTTTCTAAACAAATTGTTGCATAGTAGTTGTCGACACGTTTCAAGGAGTTTTTAGTAATACCGATCTATGTGTGTGTAATTGTACACATGTTTGTAAGCACAACAATGTATGATAAATGTTATTTTTTTTTTCATTTCCATGTTTCTAAATGTGATTGAAATGAAAATGCATTAAAAAGTTCAGGATATAAATGCTCTTCGAATATGTATGTTTTTGGTGTTCTTGACGAGAATTAAACGTCAAAGAGTGCTTGTGCCGAGCGTAAAATTCAATAATGAAGAGGGAGAACAAACAAAAGAACGATCAAACACACAAAACAAACAAACAAACGAGCAAACAAGGAAAACAAACAAAGAAACAAATATGACAATGGATTCAGTGATTTTCAAATGCATATACAATGAGGAAACGTGAGCATTCTTTATCCTAAATGACAATCTCATGCATACAAAATGTCACGCACAAACACCCGCACCAAACTGGGCATGCACTCGCTCCCTGCCTTTCCTCCAGTGTCCTCCCACCCACCCCCTTCCCCCTTCCCTACGGCCCTGGTATGGCCCATCGAGGTAAGCTGGGCTTTAACAACAATGAAATTGAACAGAATTCTCTACCCCCTCTCTCTCCACCCCTCCCCTTTCCTCCTCTGTTCCTCTCTCTGCATGCGAACTTATGCATTCAAACACGCACGCAAGCACGCGCGCGCGCACACAAACACACACACACATACACAGAAATACACGCACGCACGCATACGCACGCATTCATGCACGCATACACACACACACACACACACACACACACACACACACACACACACACACACACACACACACGCACGCACGCACGCACGCACGCACGCACGGACGCACGCACAAGCACACGCACGCACAAGCACACGCACATGCAAACATATACATACGCACGCATACACGCACAAACAGACACAGAGACACACAGAGACATAAACACAGACAGACAGGCATGCATACACCCACCACACACGCTCGCGCGGGCATCGACGTGAGCTCACAACTTTACTAATGGTCTCGGCCTAATAATGGCGATGATAGTATGATCAAGAAGACACAGAAGGATAAAGTGAGACTAAAATTAATGCAGAGAGAGAGAGGGGGGGGGGGGGGAGGAGAGGGAGAGGGGAGGAGGGGGAGAGAGAGAGAGAGAGAGAGAGAGAGAGAGAGAGAGAGAGAGAGAGAGAGTACGGAATAAAATTGTGAACGTGTGGAATGAGGGAGGAATCCAGAAATTACAAGGGGCTTTGAGTGTACGGACTAGAGGGTGTTCAATGATTTAAAAAGAAAAACAAAAGCTGACACAATGACACATGTTTCATTTGCATTCGCTTCTGTGAAGCTATTTGCATTGAAGACATGTTCCCCAACCAGAAGCTTGGCTCACGAAAGAATTCAAAGAGGCTTGTAAAGAAAAGCACACAGGGACTGAAGGTAAGAAGACCCTTAAAGGATATCTGAACTGTGTGAAAAAAGAAAAGCTGTGAAGAAAGACCTGACAGCAAGCCCACAGCAGGAGACGCCAATGGTGTGCGGAAGGGAATGAAGGACGTCACAGGAACAAAGAAGGGAGGAACATCAACAGCAGATGGAGACCCAGTGTAGCTTTCCCATGCGTTGATTTAAATGAAGTTAATGGATGATCCGACAAATCTGACGATGCACTCTAGGGTGTTCTGCTACAACTAGGCGGTATGCACCCTGTTCAAGGGACTGTGCGTTGGTGAACTAAAAGTGAGGAATGTCCTCTGCAGATTGAAGCCTGGCAAGCCCTAAGGACCAGACAGAACTATCCTCAGGCTGCTGAACGCCTGTGCTTGCCGGCTGGCTGCTGTGTTTCAACCCATTTTCAACCTGAGTTTGAGGCGGGGCAAGTGGAAGGAGGATAATCATGGTGCCAGCACGAAAGAAAGATGTGTGCGGGGTATGCCATGATAACAGGTCTATCGCCCTCACCCCGGTCAGCAACAACTTGAATGTTTGGGAAACCTGATTTAAAAAAAAAAACAACAACAACTCCCGAAACAAACACAACACCTGTTCAATCCACTCCGGTTGGCGTATTGACTACATAGCGCGATACGGAGGACTTAACCATCATTGTTGTTTATGACATTCGTCAGCTCCTTGACTTTCCCAGATCTTTCACCAGAGTGTTATTGATGGACTTTAGCGTAGCGTTCGAAACTATGAGGCCAGTTCTGATGTATGGGAAGCTGGAGATGACGCTTCACAGTTTGTTGTGGTAGTAAGGTCAGACACTTTGATCATCAACACTGGTACTTCACAAGGTTGCAGTCTTTTCACCAATACTCTCCACTCTGTTCACCAATGACTGTACTGCTCCTGGTAAATAAAGACTGAACTATCAAAAATTTGCAGGTGGCTCAGCTCTTGCTTGAGGCTCACTGACAAGCACGACAAGGGCATCGAAGAGTTTGCTGAGGGGGCGTGAGAGGTTCAGTTTGGACCTAAATGTGGACAAAACCCATGGAATCATATTTGACCTCAGTGGTAACAGACAAGACCCAGCATCTGTCGTGATCGAGGGGAGGGCAGTGGACCCGTTCTGATGGGGACACATACCTAGTAACTATCGTCAGCTCCGACTAGGATGCGCCAGTCACATACACAAAGCTGCCATCAAGTAGCATTAAAGATTGTGCATTCTTACGAAGTTGAAAAATCTTCTGGGTACTTTACAGAACACGCATTGAGAATATACAAACCTTTAACTTTCTTATACGGTTGTTTGGTTGTTAAGCCGATGACAGACACAAACATGACGCTGTGATCAGGCAATCTGACAAAGTCATTAGTGCCAAACTGCCAAGTGTTTATGAACTGGTCAAGAAGAGGTGTTGAAGACAGATTGAAATAATTATGCCCACATTGTCAGTTTCAGCTGCTCCCCTCTGGAACGAGACTAAGGTCTGTTGGCTGTAGGAGCTCCAGGAAGCCCAACTTTTATGTGCCCTTCGCCATCGTAATCATGAGCATATTTCATAGTGACTGTGTCGCAGTGGCCAAGAACCGTAAGTCGCATTATCTTTAAATAAATCAGTTTTCTTACATGCGCGTTTTACATAGAATGATCAATTTTATTACCGTATATATAGATGTGAGGGTGGTGCAAGAGTGGGGAAGGGGGGGGGTCAAAGGGTTTTTAATAATATGGAGGCTTCAGGGAAGAAAGGAATGGCCATAAGTGTTGTTGTTCTTCAGTTTAACGTCTTTCCACTAAAAGTGATATCAGACGATGTGAGTGTGTGTAAGTGTGCGCACACGCATGCGCGTGTGCACGCATGCGTGTGTGTGTGCGCGTGTTTGTGTGTGCGCGCGCGTGCGTGCGTGTGCGCGTGTTTATGTGTCTGAGTGAGTGTCTGCGTGTGTCTGTGTGAACATGTGCATGTCTGTCTGATTCAATTACAATAACAAATGAGCAACCCCTATCCCCCCACCCCACCCCGCCCCTCCTCATAGGTGTGTGTGTGTGTGTGTGTGTGTGTGTGTGTGTGTGTGTGTGTGTGTGTGTGTGTGTGTGTGTGTGTGTGATAAGTACAGCTAGTTTGAAATAACATGGTATCAAATTGTAATGTCAGGCGCATTTTGTGCTAAATATTTACCACCAGGGGTGAAAGAATCGGAAACACAGTCTAAAAGGATCTATTCCCATGCACAAAATATGAAAAAATATGAAATGTGAACTTATATCAGTAAAACATTTAACATTCCATGAAAAGACACTACTACAAGAGAATGATCAATTCGTGAGCAATAACTTCACAATGGTCACTCTCATTAAGAAAAAGTGTAAACAATTTTGCCGAATGGATCGCAGGTCTGCCATTCTATCTGTAGTCCATCACGGATCCACAGCAAGATCCAATGACTCTGTCTTTGTGCCATATTCCCTCTTTCATCAAGTTTGGTTCAACTCGTTTAAAAACTGCGTAATTCTGCCGATAGACAAACAAATAAACAGATGGGCGTCGGTGGCGGAGCTGGAGGTGGTAACTGGCAATAAATCATATGCACAAACTGTCCATAGACAGCTAGGACATGTTTTTTTTTCTATGAGAGAAATGAGGAAGGGGTTGGGGTGGAGGGGGTACGGTTGCTCAGACAACTGATGAAGTCAATACGGAAACACCACAACCTGTGTAGAAAAATTGGCTTACGTTCAGACAGGGGATGAAGTCCAGCTGCCCCTATTCATCGGTTTTATTCGTCTGACCCGTATTCTCTACCCCTGAAAGCGATTCTGAAACGGCTCTGACTGATCAACTAATCATTGAACGTGGATGTCGGAAGTGCGTTCAGCCCCGACTCTTTTAAGCCTATCTTTCCCTACTCTCGCCAGGATCT
>JADBJO010007425.1:69120-76620 GCA_016801955.1 Conus betulinus | reverse complement strand
TCCCCTTTGGGCGAAGTAGGAAGAAGAAGAGACATAAGGAAAGGGCGTTAGCGACGGAGTAAGATGGAACACAAAACATGGTGATTTCCTTCTGGCTTGGGTTGTCTGGGCATAGATATCTGTCAGGGTTGAAATATCGCTCCCACATCCCACCTTCTCCCCCATGACTCCTCTATCCAGCATGCCCTCTCCTCCTTCCCTGTGACCTCCCCCTCCCCCTTCCTCCATCCCCTGCCCTGTCTCTGGTCTTTCTGATTAGTTCCATTTTTCGTGCCATACACTACCATTTCTGCGATGCCATTGTGCGTTCTAATGTCGTTCAGGCGCCCTTCTCCTGTCATACATTGTAGTTCTCTTCCTCTTCCCCCCCCCCCCCCCCCCCCCCCCTTTCTCTCTCTTTCTTTCTTTCCCTTCCTTTCTTTCCCTTCTTCTTTTCCTCTTTCTCTGTGCCTCTCTGTCTTTCTGTCTGTGTGCCTGTCTTTCTGTCTGCCTGTCTGTCTCTGTCTGTCTGTCTGTCTCTCTCCCATCTGCCTCCACCCCCGCTAAACACACTCCCATACGTTTGTCTTTTGTTAGATTGTTTGTGTTTTACTTTATATCAGTTTTTGTAAGCCATTAAACAGAACTTCTGGAGTGATCCATGCTCCGTTCATCCTGGGCAGAACTCTTTGTTCTCCCGATTACCCTTCAAAGGTTACTACTCATTAATTCATTGATTCTATCATGGGCAAGCCCGAGACCCCCCCCCCCCCCCCCCACACACACTTCCCCGCCCCCTCTGTCCTGCATCCTCTATCCCTATCCAGATTCCCTCACCTCTATCCCACCCCCTCCCAGCACCCCCCACCCCCAATCCTTCCACCTGCATTTCCTCCCATCCCAGCCTCGTCTCTCATGATTTTTTTTTCCAAAAGGCACCGTTTTGTGTTGTGTGGCCAAACCTACATCATCTGTCTGTCTGACTAACCTTTATCACTGGTAAGCTGCATGCAAATCCAAAACCCCCAGTGATATGACAGTTCAGCGTATGAGACAGACATGAATTTCGCAGTCATTTGAAAAAGGCACATAGTGTCTATCATCATCTAACCAGTTTCCTCTTCACCCCCAACGCCCCTTCAACTTCTCCCACCCCTCCCATGACCTTTTCACAAACTGCTCGAACACATGGACGGATAAGTCACTCTTCGTTCTTTGTTTGCACTGTCCTAAATGTTAAAGGTGATCTGTTTTGTTTTGCCCGAAGAAGACCCAGGAGGTCGAAATGCATCGTGTCTTGTCCTGTGCTTTGTTTGTCAATGTCCTTAGCGGTAACTAACCCCCTCTCTTTCTAATTTTGCTTCGTTCACCGCCCTTAGTCACTTCATTTTAAAACTTGTTTGCGCTTGGTTTGATGTTCTTGTGCGTGTGTGTGTGGGTTTTTTTTTAAGCTCATAATTAATACCACATCAGTCATGAATTCATGAATAGTTAGGTGTTATGTCCTACAGACTTCACACATGTTTTGAAAACTGGTCTTCTCATGCCCCCCCCCCCCCCCCCCCAGTATTGAATGTAACATGAATGAAATACAATCAGTTCAGCGTGATCCCTCATACCTTTCCGTCTCCCACACTTAAAAATACTTACGACAAACTAGAGGTTTGGAGTTTATGATATTGTTCAGAGATCTCGTCAAACAAATATTGATTAGAATATTTGTATGTTATGCTAACTAAAGAAGAATTCAGAACATTAAGAGTTTCTTTCTGCTTTTATGTCCGGCTGTTAGTGATTTATAAAACATTGTTATTCCTCAAAACTGTTTTTTGAAAATTTTATGTCTTTTGCGTCCCTGGGTATGACGTATCAGATACCGAACTATATTTCCATACGCATTTAGGCTATAAACCTTTCAAACGAAGCAACGTTCTCAGTCAAGTTTTGATGGTATGCTTTAGTTACAAACTTATGCTCAAGAGTCAGTGTGATGATGTCATTTTTTTCCCCGGATGACAGCTTTCAGTTTCAGTTAAAGTCATCATAAAATTGAGAGGGGGTCATTGTCCATCATGGGTAAATTTCTGAATAACTGAATGTCCGTTTCCTCTCATAGAAACACAAATAAGCAAACCAGCACATAAAAATCAATCTGCATATTGCAGACTTTAATTCAAAACTATCAAGCATTGCTGGTGTTGTCTTCAATTTTTCCTGTGTCGCCAATGCACTCTCGCTGTAGCACATACTGTGCCTATTTGTGTCAATTTCCTTCGTTTTCTTGCGATGCTTTTGACAAAACAAAACCTTTCTAATGGCATTTCCATCATCCCCCCCCCCCCTTTTCGCTACTCCTTCCTCCAGTTCCTTGTTGACATGTTTTTGGTGTAAGCCTTACCAGTTGTCTTCCGAATGTAAATTGGCTTTATAAATATAACCAGTGTGTTGTTTATTTTCATTTGTCTACCTTTTTTCTTCTGATGTTTCCTTATGTATTATTCTGTGAAGTATCTTGAATGAAGATGCCTTTGTAAACAAAACATTTGTTTTGGTTTGATAGTGTTTTTTTGTTTCAAAGAATGCTTATTAAAAGAGAGTGAAGAGTAGAGAGATGTGATCAATTGGTTGTATGGAAGCGGACTAGCTTCATAAGCCGACAATAACTGTTCTGCTGATTTTCCTAAGGAAAATAGCTATCATCCTTTAAACAAAACAGGTGGAAGTGGAAATCAGTTATCATAATGTCTCTAAAAAAAGAAAGTACAGTAAACTACAGGAAAAAGTTTGTAATTAGTCATTTTTCCAGAAATATGTTATTATCCTTCTAGGAAGCAGTGACATTAGGGACATCATACATCATGATGCTTTTTTTTTTTTTTTTTTTAAAAAAAAGACCAGTATTTCGTAGGATACACAAGATAACAGGTGGTCAAAAACAGCTGATATCCCTCAAGAAAGCAGAGATGGCAAGTCCTATCCTGGGAAAAAAACAGTGAGGTTTTATCACAGTATTCTTAGAGGATTATAAACCGTTTTCCACGAGAAACTGGGGAAACCAGTTGTTATAGACTTATGAAGCTAGCATCCTCCCATAGTAGAATTAAGAGCAGTCGTGATGAATTGCATACGGGACTCGTGTAGACGCCCTGAGAGACACGGCAGGGGCAGACAACAGACTGGGCATCTTCATCATCATGTGGAGCAAATGACCAACATCCGTCGTGACATTTCTCGATATTGTCTGTTGTGATAATACAATACGTGGAGTAACGGAACGGGACCAAAAGTGCAAGCGATGCCTTTTTGGTAGCTGCCAATTGTCTGGTATGGCAATAGACACTACTGAATATTTCTGGCAGACAGGATGTCACGCAGAGCAGCAGTTCATCACAGCCAGACTGTTCGGTGAATGTCAGTTGATAAAGGCGGAGGATAAATAGGACATCACAAGAATGTGCCCTCGTTCGTTTGTTTTCAAGGGTGCATGAATTTGCGTATACCCCCACACATGCATATAGGCACAAACAGTTACATACAAGAAGCGCGCACATGCATGCGCCTATATGCAGACACGCAAACAAACACACACACACACACACACACACACACACACACACACACACACACATACAAAATACACACTCACACACACACACACACACACACACGCACGCACGCACGCACGCACACGCACGCACACACACGCACGCACGCACGCACGCACGCACGCACGCACGCACGCACGCACGCACGCACGCACGCACGCACGCACACACACACACACACACACACACACACACACACACACACATATTATAAAACTAAACAATGAATCCATCCCTGTCATGCACTCTCAGACCTGATTCGATATCCGTAGCATCACCGTCTTCATTCTCATACTGATTAGTATATAAAAAAAAAAGATGTCTCAATTTATGTGCGCCTTCATGCCCTACTGTCATGGTGGCCCTTCCAATTCCACGCCTTTGGCTTGGTTATTTTGGGGGTCTCCCGTATTGTACGCTCCATGGGGACTGTCGTTAGACGGACCTCATGGCGTTCCCTGGAGAAAGCGCTAACTTACGCTGACTAAACAATTAGTGTCATTAGTAGCGGACTTAGTAAGTGGTGTGATGCGTACGTTGAATGTAGAACAAGCACCACTGAACACCACCGTGGTGCCTCGGCAGCAGTGCAGTGTCTCCAGTGGTGGGTTGCCTCGTGACTTGACATTGACTGCTTCCCTGTGGATTACCTGCACCAAGGCAATAGCGGGAACGGGACAGGCTGTTGCTGTGGAAGGGGGAGGGGGTGGGGGTAAGGGGCTGGAATGAGACATGTGATAGCAGTGCCACTGAAGTAACGCAGAAGATTTTTTTTTTTACCTCCCGTGTATCCAAAAACAGACCCTCACGCGCTGGCTCATAGATTTCCCCCTATAATTATTTGTGATATTTTGCTTATTGATTTAATTGTTTACACAGCTTGTTTCCCCCAGAGTACTTTCGTCTCATTGTGCTTTTCTGCCTTTCAGTGGCGGCTTTTAGAGACTGTTAAATTCTATTTTTAAGCCATTGGCAAAGAGAATGCCAGAGAATTCTAGGCTATATATCTCCATTTCTGCCAAGGGAGGACCCACACAAACAGCCGGATTACACTAATGGGTCTGATAAAAAGGACGAACGTCGTCTGGACAAGCAGTGTAAAAGACCTCGTTTCTAAGACTGATTTTGGTGTTGCTGGTGAAGGTATTAATCTGTGCATTTTTAATCATCTTTCTTATTCCCATTTTCTGTCTTCCACTCCTACCCTACTACAATTCCCATTCCCATTAAAAAAAAAAAAAGTATATTGTGCAAAGTCGTTGATCTAATGACGGTGGAGTTGTTTAACTGCACTCGTTCTCCCCTAATATTCATTTGTCTGGCGCGTGGCGCGCTCCCCCCCCCTCCCCCCCTACACACACACACACACACACACACACACACACACACACACACACACACACACACACACACACACGTACGCACGCACACAAGCACGCGCACGCACGCACACACATACGCACGCACACACACGGAGTAGCACAGACCACCCGGAATGTGATCTTCACATCCTATTTGGATCCTCAAGCACCGGCTCAGAACTTTCTATTCATACTAATTCAAGCGGGAGACAAACGTGGATGGAGGAATGAGGGCCATTAATTTCTTACTGTATTTCCACCACCATATCCCTCTTTTGCCCTTAACTAGCTCTAACTGGGGGAGGGGGTAGCGGGACTTTGCCCCGTTCTTCCCTAGGTGCTGATAACAGAACATAGTTACAGGCGGTATCTCTATAACAGCCAAGGATGGACTAACGCAACCAATGCAGTGGACAGGCGTAACAAGTGGTTCTCTTTTCACCACAGGCTGTGATGGTCCCCTATAGTTCTGATGCTGGCGATGAAGGGCCCTTAGACGCGCCCTCTTCCACAACTCTGATTTCTGTTACCCCCCCCTCTCTCTCTCTCTCTCTCTCCTTCTCTCTCTCTGAGATCTCTGTTTCACCATATCCCTCCCTCTCTGCCTGTCTGCCTATCTGTCTGCCTATCTGTCTGTCTGTCTGTCTGTCTGTCTGTCTCTCTCTCTCTCTCCTCTCTCTCTCTCTCTCTCTCTCTCTCTCTCTCTCTCTCTCTTTCCACCACTGTCATGTGTCCATTCTGAATCATCTTCCTGACGACAGAGAAATCTACCTGCACTCTCCCTATCCTAAACACATATACACGCGCGCGCAAGCGTGCTCAAAGACGTATTGTTTTAGTATATCAATAGATATGTATGCATGTGTGTCTTTTAAAATTAGTCTAAGGACGATCTCTTTTACAGCTTCTCGTAAAACACAGTGTGGATACGTTCTGATAATATTAATCTAGATCATCGAGACAGTGGGAAGGCTCATCGTGCGCATTTCTGTCAAAGCAGGATACAGTTTTGAACAAAACCATCCTGTACAACATAGGCTTCCATGTAAACATCGACATCCCAATGCCCCCAACTGTCCCCATTGTTAGAATGCCATATCTCTGAGCATTTTCATAACATCGGAAGTCGTACCTTGTTCATTGCCGGTGATCTGTTCGGCAGTTGGTGCCAGCTTTTCTTAGAGGGGGGTGTCAGTACCTTGGCACTGCTAGCCAGTCTGGTTTTACTGCTCGTCACTGGGCCCTGGGTTTGGCTCCACCTCACCAATCACCAACAGAACCAGCACAGTACCGACTAAAAGTACAGCCGCGTACGTCCTTATTCTGAAACCAAGACAACGAGGACACAGCCTTCTGATGCACACTGTAGCTTCTCTCTCTCTCTCTCTCTCTCTCTCTCTCTCTCTCTCTCTCCTCTCTCTCTCTCTCTCTCTCTCTCTCTGTGTTTTGTGTATGTGCGTGCGTGCGTGCGTGTGTGCGTGCGTGCGCGCTCGCGCGCGCGCGCGCGCGCGTGTGTGTGTGTGTGTGTGTGTGTGTGTGTGAGTGTGTGTGTGTAAATAGCGGTTAGGGAAAAATAAGATAATATGTAGACACTATTGATAGAATCTGGATGAGAATGAAAAACTCGCCTTTATAACAAACAGCCTGGTGTTTGGGAAAGTCGATCACAGCCGTCCAAAGATGCCTAAAATGGAGGTAAATGACATATACAACACAGGCATATGTGCCAGAGATCAAGTGCGTGCGGCTAACTGGCAAGTGAAACAACGTAAAATAAATAATCTAGTCTGATGACATTGTGCTTCATCAGGTTTTCTTACGTTATTCACAAATCAACACAATAATGTCAGTGTTACTTCAGACAGGATTGTTGTGAAGAGACAGATGGAAAGGAAGACTCATCTTGAACAGGACGTGACACCAGAAGCACAAAGCTTGGCACCACTTGCCCTCTGCTATGAATATGCATGAGCTTTGCATGGGCGAGCACAAAAGACGTCCTATTAATGGATGATGTATGCCAAAAGCACGCGCGAAATGTCAGCTAAAGTAGCGTTTACTTATCTGATTGGCCGCCGAGATGCGATCATGAGCAAGAGGTATTTGAATATAAAAGAGACGATTTCGTGCTGTTGATAACTTCGGCGATGTAGGAAAGAAGAAAAGTATGATATATTGTAATGCGCATGTGTCCCCCTTGCTTTGCTCTTGTGTTATGTTATTAAGGGTGTGCACCCCGCTCGTTCATCTTTGTCATCGTGGCATTACAAGAAAATGAACACAAAAACAAGATGCATTTTACCGTTGACATTTATTCGGGAGCAAGAACTATTTTCGTGGGATATGATTCAGCTGTAAAAAACATCACTTGAACAAAACGTAGCGAACAAACTAAAGATCGAGGAATATTGATTTCCCACTCACGCGTTCCTTGTTTGATGAATGAACTGCACTTATTTCAGTTTAGATAATTAGAAATTACACAAATTTAAAAGAAGATCAAGCTTTCATTTGAACGTTAGGTATTTATTTCTTTTGTTTCAGGAGATATCCCG
>JADBJO010007425.1:61620-64120 GCA_016801955.1 Conus betulinus | reverse complement strand
GGGGGAAAAGGGACGGTGGATGGGATGTGTGGAGGGGGGGGGGGGGGGGGGGAGTAGTCATATAGAACACTCTGTGCCCCGATTTTGTGTTAGGGGAATAAAAATGCTGCTAAAACACAAGGGATGCAGGATCTTCTTCTGTTCTTTGATATCTATTCGTGGATGGGGTCCATGGCTGTTGGTTCTGGGACTTTCAATTAATTCATCTTATCAAAATAATAGGGACGGTAGGGTGGGGTGGGGTTCGAGTGGGGGAGGATGGGGTAGCACAGTATTTGCTATGGTGAATGAAAATGATAGACTACACAGTGATGAAAGTCAATGTTGCCCTGTAAATGGCAAATTAAGAAGCTACACGGCACGATGCTTGAATCTCGTCTTCTTTGTGTTTTACTTAAGGATAGATCAGGGTATAATTCGAAGCAAAATACTTATGCATAGATTGAAAAACCTTAAGGGTACAAAAGAAGAGGAGGAAATACGTCTGAACACATAAAGCCACAAAATGGAGGGAATGGAAAAGAATGACTAGGTTTGCAGTTGGGAGAACTGGCTCTCCAGAAGAGGATCCTGCATGGAATCCGGTCACAATGTCCGTCATTGGGTGCGCTTGAATGACGAGAAACACGTGAGCAGGTCACTGTCAACGTCAACTATCCTTTGTAGGATGCGGTCCTTAAATAAAAGTTTACACGCACAGTCAAAAATCTTTACGTCAATCAGATAATGGAATGTCAGCCGCTGTGACACAGCAGTAAACGTCGCGAATTTCCGGCTGGGAGGCCGTGGGTTCAACTCGCATCAGAACCGTTCGTGATCATGGGATTTTTTTTTCGCCCATGACCGGATGCGTTAATTTAGGTTCATTTGAGAAGACTGGAAGCATACAATCGAGATTGAACTACTCAATCATGCATCTCCAGAGTGTTCCCCGAATTCTCTGACCAACACTGCAAGTGCTTGTTGACACCGGGACATATTATAACGTGAGAGTAGAGTGCAGTCCTACTCTCTCAGACCTGAATGGAAGTCCATGGAGATATCTTCAGCCTCATCCTTATCGATCAGCATAACAAACGTCGAATTCCGAAGCCCTCCATGCACTGCTGTGATGGTGATCGACGTCTATGCCTTTGACAGGTTCGTGCCGAGGACGCCGGTGTCGGCTGTTCCATGGACGCTGTCGTTAGATGGGCGTGATGGCGCCCTCAGGAGGGGGACACTCACTCACGCTGACTCCACGACAAAGCAGTTATTGTCATCATTCGGGGGTCTTGTAGGTGGTGTCCTGCGTATGTGAAATCAGAACAGGCGCCGCTGAACACCATCCACGTGATTTTGGCAGGCTGTGGATGAGGAGCCAGAATGAGGGGCGTGGAGGTAGTGGAGTGGCGCAGACGAGGAGACAGCAAACACGTTCATCTTACCAATTTCAGCTCCTCAGGAATTCATTATTTCCAAGAGCCAGCTGTTCTGGAGTTCACCCGACAAACGCGGGTGGAAAGATCTGTGTCGAAGGCAATATAATTTAATACACGTATTTTCAAACATCTTCAATGGCGTTTTTCTCTCACCATGATGAAGAGCAGGAGAGGTGGGAGTGGAGTGAACTGCAGCTAAAACAGTAGTAGATCCTTGGAGATACCACAGACTCGGTGCCTTCGTACCTTATTTGGCATCACAACAAGAAAGTCAGACTCAGTCTACACCCACAAGAACGATAATGCATGGCTTGGACTTTTCCAGTGACTGATGGCTCCATCGTGATGAAAAGAAACCTTTGAAGAGTATTCAAGTTACAGAGCGATTTTAGTTCATTGACTGATTCGGACAAACCAAGACCGTCTTCAAGATTCTTTCTTTCTACCAAAGAGGTACAGGGGACAGGAGCAGTATTTTGGTCTTCTGTCAGTTGGAGTCGCACTGCGCTCAGTGAAGTCATTCACCACTGCCTGTCACTCTGACCGGCACTTTGTCTGCCTCCTGTCCACGGTTAGGCTGTTTGTTCACCAGACTTCGCAGCTGAGTGTGTCAAAACGTCAAGCTTGAAGCACGCACACGGTGGTTCGTTCGTTGGCAAAGCCTACGTGCAGGCAGTGGTATGAGCTCGCTGAACAGCACGCAACATGCAGCTGGGATACATGCTTACTATATGGAGGGCAGCCCTAGAACAGGTCTCTCCCACGGAAGTGCTTAGTTACGTGGGCGTGAGAAGCAGGCTCAGGCATAGGTGACGAGTAGGAAAGTGAAGCGAGTTTCTCAGTGAACGTCTTCGTTTCCGTGCAAGCTTCAGTGAGAACGGGGTAAAACGGAAGAGCCGTGATTGCATCCTGTGTTTTTGTCGTTACGGTCTACGTTAGTAGAAGAAGAAACCGAGATCACTCTGGAAGGAATTGGGGCACCATCTGGATCTGGATCATTTCGAAGTTGGAGCAGACGGAGCTAGAGGGTGAATGGGAAGAGGAGGGGGTGGCGAAGGAAGAGATATGTGGCCGAGGTG
>JADBJO010007425.1:44120-54120 GCA_016801955.1 Conus betulinus | reverse complement strand
TTTGCCAAATGCGGAAAATGAGTTCATGGGACCGTCCTATTTCATGAGATGAAGTTTTGTTAACACTTAATAAATTGAAATCTGGTAAAGCTGCAGTTACTGACGGAATTAATGGGGGAGTTTTGAAAACTCTGTGCGAACAGATATTAGTCTTTTTTGTCATGTTCTTCAATGCATTGCTCGATAAGGGTATTTTTCTCGTGTCTTGGTGCGAGTCTGTAAGTCTTCCATATGATCCACTGTGTACAAAAAGTGATGCGAACAATGTAGTGTCTGGTTGTCTTATATTAATAGCAAAGTATTTAGTACCATTATGTTTACCCTTCTTGCCTTGATTCAGAAGCAGTTTTCTTTAATCGCAAGTTATACGTAGTATCATTTGATTTTGAGAAGGTGTTTGACTCGATCAATCGAAGTTTACTGTAGCCTATATTGATAAAAAGAAATGCATGAGGAAAAAAAATGTTTAAGTAAATTCACAGCATGTATAAAACAATTAAAACAAGGACAAGAAGCGGCAATAAATTAACTGACTGTATTATGTGCACTAGAGGAGTAAAAACAAGGAGAAGTGTGCAGCCCTGTTCTATTTTCGTTACTATTAATGAACTCGCAATTGAAATAGCGGAAAACGGCAGACTTGGTGCTAGATTTACAAACGACCTAACGGAACTCTTTATTATATTGCTAGCAGATGATGTAGCGTTGCTCTCGGAGACTGTAGCTGGTTAGCAGAGACAACTAAATAATTTAAAGTACTCAGAGGATAGATTAGAATTAAAAAGTCAATTTTGATAAAAGCAAAGTTATTGTTTTTAGAAAAGGAGATCTTTGGTTGCAACCGAGAGATGGATTTATGCCGGTTTTGTTAGGCCCGTTGTAAACGTTTGTAAATACCTAGGAATGTTTTTTTCTGTACTAGCCTGAATTTTGTTGCTGCTTGTAGACACCTTTCTAGTAGAGCTAAGTACGTGTTACTATGTGTTATGAAGAAATCATCAGTATTAGATAAAAACTCTTTGGAAGTGTTTGTCAAAATTTTGATGCAACCCATTGTGCAGTATGGTTCAAAGCTATGCGGTTTAGATAAGAATGCTATCGTTCATTGTGAATCGGTTCATTTAACTGGGTTAACAATTTTTTTAGGTGTAGAACGTAGAACTCCAAATGATTCAGTATATGGTAAAACGAATAGATACCAATGTCCATAAATTCTGCAGTTAAAAATATCCGCTACTGGTTAAAGTTGTTAAAAATGAATAGTGATAGATTACCACAAAAAGCGTATAATACATTAGTTAATCTCGATTTAAGGGGCAAACTAAATGGGTTTCAAATGTACGTATTTGTTTCTGTGAGCTGGGGCAAGGGTATGCATGGATATATCAAGGAGTAGGAGAAGAAAGTAAGAATATTCAAACAATTCGACAAAGATCAATCGACAGTATATGGCAAACATGGGAAGTCATATTCTATCAAGTAACAGGTTTGATGTACACACAGTTTATAGTTCCTCACGTTTTGTTAAAAAGTACCTTATGTTTAATATGAACAAACATTTTACGATGTACCTTTACTACATTTAGATTTGGACTCTCTCAAACAAAAGTGCATACTTGTCGCCACGAAAACGTAAGCTGCGATGAATAGCTCTGTCCGCTATGTAAATAATCAATTGAAGATGAAGTTCACTTTGTTTTGCAGAGCCCTGTTTTTAATAATCTCCGTGCGCAGCTAATACCTAGGAAATTTTATAACCAACTATGTATGTTTCGTTTCTCCTTGCTAATGTCATCAGAGAAATATAACGTGATTGGAGTTTAGCTCTTTACACACACACACACACACACACACACTCACACACACACACACACACACACACACACACACACACACACACACACACGATCGCACGCACGCACGCACACACATGCACGCACGAAAGCACACACGCATGCACACACACACTCACTCACACACACACACACACACACACACACACACACACACACACACACACACACACACACACACACACGCACGCACACACACACGCACGCACGCATGCACGCACGCACACACACACACACACACACACACACACACACACACACACACACACACACACGCACACACATGCACACACGCACGACACATGCTCGCATACATGTACGCGCACACACACACACACTCACATACACACACATGCGCGCGCGCATATACGCACGAACGCACAAATACACAGACACACACGCGCACGCACGCACGCACGCTCACACACACACACGCACACACACGCACGCACTTACACACACACACACACACACACACACACACACACACACACACACACACACACACACATACACACACACACACACATACACACACACACTCACACACACACACACACACACACACACACGCGCGCGCGCACGCGCGCACGCACGCACGCACGCACGCACGCACGCACGCACGCACACAAACACGCGCACACACACAGGGGTTTCTTATAAAGAACAATGGAAAGAAATTACACACAGCAAAATAAAATCAAACGTCATTCGTACAAATAGGTACTCCAAAATGGACTGCTTGTGTCCAGTGTGGAGATTTTGTAAAAACCACTACCTAGCCGCCTGATTAGAGCAACAACAACAAGAACAACACCACCAACGGAAGGAACAGCAGCAACGACAACAACAACAACATCAGCTACAACAACATCAGCAACATCATCATCATCAACAACAACAACAAAACAACAACAAACAACAACAACAACACCAACAACACAACAACAGGTAGCATGTCATGAATTGTGACGAGAAAAGGAAAAACGTGGAAGAGTTTCCTGTGCAAAACAGTATAATGGGCCGGGCCACAGAAGCAGAAAACAAAACAGTAGGTGACAATACAGGAAGACAACATCCAACAATCAGAGTCAAAGAGAGTGACAGAAAAGACGGCACTTCTAGCACAGAACTTCCAGAAGGCGAAGGAGATGTATGTACTAAAGGAACCCCCAGCATCATCGCTGGAACAACAGGCAGTGCTGATGACCTTCCACGCCTCAGACGGCCATGTGCCGCAAAACTGCTGAGGATCGTGACATATCAGCAGCATGTGACAATCCGAGTTCTGTCCGATGAACTGAAAAAGCCAGGAATACAACAGGCACTCACCAAAGGCCCGTAACTGGTGATACAATGTGTAGTAGGCTGGCCGGTGGGGACCTATACAAACAACGACCAGCCCGTCGTCCCTTTCTCACTGACAAGCTCGCCTCCAGTTTGGATAGGATCACCAGAGATGGCACGGCCGTAGCGGCTCTGTCTGGGCCCTGGTACAACAAAGACTGGAAGAAATGAAAAAAAGAATATTTGTGTTTCGATACTGACCGTGTCCCAGCGCTCGTCTAACGTTTCGTTTGTTGAAATACTGCGTTTGTTTGTTGTTTTAGTCAGTGTTCAATACCAATATGAAAAGCTAAGAAATTAGAACACACATTAGTGCAATTCATCAATTGTTTATGCCGATTTCCAGTCAGTGCCAGCTTGGTGAGTTAGTACCATCACTAACGACTGACGCTGGAGTCAGCAGAACTGTTTTTAGTCACGGAGGAGTCACGTTTCAGCACCAGTAATCAAGACGGACGGGGTAAAGTCTGGAGAGAAGTGTGATAAACGCTACGCTCTCAACTGTGTTCTGGAAAGGAATCCCAGGGGTGGACTTTGTGCCTTGTTGTTGGGTAATATGATATCAGTGTATGCTTAGATTCTGTCTTCCTTGAGCACATTAGTGAAGGAAGCGGACATAATGTGCATGCTGAGCGCTACTTCAATCAAGCCCTGCGTCTCATCATTCTCTCTTTCTTCAACAACCACTCCAACGCCATCCTCCAAGAGGACATGCACATCCCCACATGCCAGGTTTATATAGCCCCCTTCAACCACAACGCTGCAGTGGTCTCCCCTTGCTCTTTCTCGACCTATCCGGATAGAACACCATTGGCATCATCTTGAGAGACAGATCACGACACCATCAGTCGGACACCAGCTACAGTTATCCAACCATGTCAAACGATCCAGCAAGTCTGGGAAGACATTGCAGTTAGCCATCCCGTCGGGTCAGTGCCAAGCCGCTGTTGGGCTGTTACCAATGGTTTGTGAAGTATAGCAATGGCCTCTGATTTGATGGAGTTTGCTGATTTGGTTGACTCCGTCTTGTGGGTCTGTTCAACTTGGTAAAATGTTCTAATACATTTTTGCAAACCCCATCATTGATTCTTTTGCAGATTGTGTTTCTTTAGATGATTGTGTGAGTGATTGTTTGAGAGAGAGAGAGAGAGAGAGAGAGAGAGAGAGAGAGAGAGAGAGAGAGAGATTCATCTTATTGATACCCTCTATTTTCTGGAGCATTTTAAACAAACATGTTAATTTTTCAACAGATATTGTCGTGATTCTTCAAAATTATCTATGTTCTCCACTTCTGGAACACCAGAAACATGTCCTTACCAAAACACACTGTGTTGGTCTATATTGATGTCACTTAGGATTAAACAGTCACCCCATGCAGTGTGAGCAGACAGCTAACGAGCATTAGCTGTTATGAACTCACCGGAATTATCTTCATAGATGTTGCTAAGGCCTTTGGCTAAGGCTATACGTTTCTATTCCGAAAGCTGCCTGCTCGTAAATTTTCGCTTCATCTCTTCCGACACTTGCCTGTGATGTGATTGTGTAAACGATTCATTTTCTAGCTATTTACAGCAACACACTGAAGTGTTCCACAAAGTGTCTTGTAAGTCCTAATATCTGTGTTCCACTGAAGTGTTCCACAAAGTGTCTTGTTAGTCCTAATATCTGTGTTCCACTGAAGTGTTCCACAAAGTGTCTTGTAAGTCCTAATATCTGTGTTCCACCGAGGTGTTCCACAAAGTGTCTTGTAAGTCCTAATATCTGTGTTCCACTGAGGTGTTCCACAAAGTGTCATGCAAGTCCTAATATCTGCGTTTCACTGAGGTGTTCCAAAAAGTGTCATATAAATCCTAAGATCTGTGCAAAAGTTTAATATAAATAATGCATATTTGTTTTGGAGAATGGTCGACACTAAAATACAGCCAGTGCGCACGTACACTATTCAGGTATGGAGTCTTTTACATAACAAGTAGTTGGGGAAAGCACATAGCCGTGGTATGAAAAATTTGCTCAGTGTTCCCTTTCATGTGTCCTACAAAATGTAATGCAGTGAAACAGGTTGATATCCTTTTTTGTTTTTATCAGAACAGATATGGAATGAGTTAGGGCATAAGTTGAAGGGTTCAAAATGTCCTAAATCCAGACTTTGCAGACTGGGGTATGAGATGATGTGGAAGCCAACAAAGTATGGTGGGGAAAACGGGGCACCTCACGTAAATGGTATTCAATGTTGTGTGGCTAGGACAAGGGTTAGAGCATGCACAAAATCTTATAACAGAACCTAGAGATCGATTACGTATTAGAAACGGAACTGGCAATTTGACTTGACATGCAAGGCAAAAGTAAAAATGTCTCTTTTACTTTAAAAACATTTCAAACACATTTAACCTATCTCAGATGAGCAGCATGTATCACATTCTGAAAAGTCATAGATGAGGAGATTTTTTGTGTTTGTTTTGATGGAAACAGGGCATTATTTCATCATTTTCATCATGAAATATCCATAAAAGTGTGTGTGTGTGTGTGTGTGTGTGTGTGTGTGTGTGTGTGTGTGTGTGTGTGTGTGTGTGTGTGTGTGTGTGCTGTACATAATGAACAGATTTGTTTTTCCAGTTTTTAATGTTTTAATATTTATGTTAAAAAAAATGGATAAACAATCATTACAAAGCAAGCAGAAATGACAGTATGACCATAAAAAAAAAAACTTTTTATTTTTATTGTTAATTCGGTCAGTTGGACTGACTCATTTATTTCCCAGCATCTCTTTTGAGTTTGTTCACGTTGTGATTGAGACTGTCTGTAGTACTGTTCTTGCTCCTTCCTTTCGCTGTTCTGCCAAACAGTGCCCAAAACGTTTGCCTGTAGTGAGCACCATTACATAGTACACCAAGATGTTAAAACTGGCGTTGATGTACTGAAAAACGAGACTGATCTGCACAAAGGTAAAAAATAAATTCTCATTGCGCCCACCTACATCCACTTGTGGGAAAAAAAGGACACATTTCGATTAAAGGCGATTGGAACTGCACACAGAATAAACAGGACAGAATTGGCGATCAGCATCCTCGTCAGCGCCACTTCCTTATTAGACAGGGACACAGAGGCCGCTGCGCGCCATTCCACAATATGACGAAGCTTCACTGAGGTAATGATCGTCGACACTGTCACCACAACAATCACCACAGCCGGCAATCCAGTACCAAAGAAAGTGCTGCGCAAAAGCTGAAGTAATTGTTTGTGTGTTTTGTAAAAATGTCCCAAGAAATATTTGTCCTTAATTTCCCCGGTCACCGGATCATAAAGGCACCCAAAACGTATCCGGAATCCCATCGCCAAAAAATATAATCCTGTCACCAAAACATACACAGTGATAACAATGGTAGCCATGCTTCTTGTACGCATCGCGGTTTGATAAGTAAGAGGGTGGAGGACACAGTGACATCTCTCACAGGCAATGATGGCGGACAGAATGGAAGATACATACCCAAAGCTTCCATTCACACCTAGAAAATGGTGGTTGATCAAGACAGCCTTCACAAGACCAATTCTTTCTTTCGTTGTAAACTGCTCAAGGACGTCCTCAACGTAATATATCATTGCTGCCATTAAGTTCAGTTCGTCAGCCAGCGCCAAAGCAAACAGACACAGGTTGACTCGATCTTTCAGACCTTGTTTGTAGAAAACCGCCATGTTTATCACGTTGCCTGGTCCACCAAACAGAAAGAGCAAAGCTAATACGTTGCTCTTAATGCGGAATACGGTGTGCTCCACATCTGCACTGACAATATTATCAGGATTATTCCAAGGTATATAGTCCATCTGGCTAAACACAACCTCAACACATCCATGCTGAAGTGACGTGTTCGGAACAGCAGAAGGCACGTTAACTGGAGGAGGATGTGTGTGAATTGTACTGTCGTCATTGACATTTTCTGGCTGACGAAATGTCATCGGCATGACGTCAGCTGGACTTAACTCTGGAGCATGTGTTGTCATCTGAAAATATATTGCAATCATTAAACGCCATTGTGCACACACTTGTGTGTGTGTGTGTGTGTGTGTGTGTGTGTGTGTGTGTGTGTGTGTGTGTGTGTGTGTGTGTGTGTGCGTGCGTGTGCGTGCGAAAGATCTTGCTAATGTGTGTGCTCAGATTTGTTTTGTTCAGTTATATCGAAAAGTGGAATATTGTCACCTAAAACTATTGGACCTTCCTGCTTTGTGTACTACCTGACCATTGGGAACATGGTGTCAAGATTCCTTTCATCATTTCTTATGAATCATTTGTTTTGGAAGGCGGTCTTCGTTGTTTGTTGTCTTGGCCTTGTGGTGATGGTGGTCCAACGCCTTTGGTTTGTAATCCCGTTCAGGACTGTCAAACGTGACAGGGTGGTTCAATCGGGATGATGGAGTCTCTGCAACTCAGTTTCTGTTTCATCGTTACTCCTTTGCTGTTGTGTTTCAAGTCATCACACGTTCTGTTCAAGAGCGCCTAGACTGGCGTAGAGTGACTTTGGTAATACCACCTACCCGGCCAATAGAAGACGAATCTCTTCATCCAAATCTGCCGTTGAGATGACAGTGCAACGTCTCATTCTGCGGTGAGTACTACATCTTATAGAAGAGGGACTTATGTACTTTGTAATTACGTACTGAAAGTTTGCCTACAGTTCCAAATCCTGCTTTTAATTTATGACGTCGTTTTTGTTCTACCCAGTCTTAGAGGCCTTGCTCACATACTCAGTAAAACTCGTGTATGCGTTCTTTTTTCTTGACAGGCTGGGTCAGCTCCTGCATTAAAAAATATCTCCATTTCTCCCTAATCTGATCTGAAATTTTCTCATTAAAAACTATTATCAGAAAATGATCGTCCAAAGCATAGGAAGAAAGAACGTCTCGTCAATAGCTTAAATCTTCATTTAATGACTTAAAACAAAAATGAAACAACCAATGACAACCAGACAGCAAGGCTGGTCGAGATTTCCTCCTCACTGTCTCCATCATCCTTAGCTACTGTCAGATCATCACCAGTATCGTCATGTGTCAGACAGACCAAATGTACGACACGCCAAACTCTCTCAGAATCTGAAAGATGATGTTTATTTAATCTCCAGTTATCTTGGAAGACTTTATATAAGGGTTCTACTACTTTGGGTGGAACTGGAATTTTTTCAGCAGAAAGCTGAGGACTAACACAATGCATCACATGGTTGAACTAAAACAACTGCCATCTGAGAAGTGGCTGCTAGGTTGTACTTTCATTTCTCAACGAAACACGCTCTTTAAAAAATCTGGCTGGCATCCCTATTAGCTGCTTCATTCCTGAAGCGTATACTGACGAAGTGATTAAACCCAATTTCTCTTGTTATTTCTTCCGATTATACTAGAAGAGAAATACTAAGTGCAAAAAACGGTCAAAAGATAGAAGAACAAAGATGACAGTGACTCAAGTGCTGTTAACATTACCTTCACAGTTCCAAATCTTCCTTGCAAATCTTATTGGAGTTTCAGTCTTTTGATATGAAACCATTTGTTCCACAAGTATTCCGTTGTATTCACTTCAATAGGACGGCACATACGAAACCCGAATGTCGTTCCAAACAGACGTGTGGTAGGTGTGGTCTATCCACCCATGACAGTAACAAATGTACCAATGCCAGGGCCCTGTGTGAATTGTTCAGGAAATCACTCTGTTTCTTACCTTGGTCGTCCTGAATGTAAACTAAGAATCTTTGCCAGTTCATCAAAATAATCAAATCACGTGTCCTAATTAGAAGCCCCAAGCCCAGATAGAAGAACAAGAAATCCTGAACAGTGTGGCTATAATCTATACATCCTGCTCCCTGTCAAGGGTAACCATAACGTTTCTAAATCATATTCTCCAGTTGTAACTGGACACAAGAGTAAATCGTCAGTCACAAAACGACGGCTTGCTCCTTAGCAACTGTTGCAAAAAAAATAGTCACGTGACATGGGAAAACACATCGGCAGGTAAGAAACTTGTGAGCCAGCTGTTAGGTCAGAACTGTCAACTCCGTTAATACACCTATGAAACCAATGTAAGCTAACAGAATCATTTAATGTTTCATCGCAATCCTGTCCATATCCTTTTAATTTTGATCGTCGTAGTATTATCGTATTCATGGGAAACCTTTCTGTTAAATCCATCGCTATCATGAAAATACGTAACGCACCTGCTCATGTCTTCGATTTTGGAACTCAAAAGAATCATTTCAAATTGTCGTGTCAATGCGCTAACCACTTATATCAACCAGGACTTCTTTCTTTGTTCTCTCATTCTAACGTCCGCCCGTTTTCGTTTGTTATTATTCTCCGTTCTTGTAATGCGGACAAACAGATTAAAAAAAAAAGACTACGTGGAGGTCACGTCTTTCAACGTGCTAGCTTTTTTTTTAAAGGGACTAGCAGGTGTGTGTGTTACATTGACTACCTCATTCGGATTTTGCAAGATCATAGCTTTGACGTCCTTGCGCTTCAGTCTTTGAATAACTATAAAAAGTGATTTACTAAAACACAGGGGGGGGGGGGGGGGGGGGGGGGGGGGGGGGGGGGGTAGGGGGTAGGGGGGGGTTTCTCCTCCAGTGATTGACATAGTAAAGGAAAATACTAAAATTAAAGCTGTCGTGTCATGTATCATGTGCAATTTTGTACCAAGCTGTTTAAGAATTGTACTTAGCTGTTCAACCACCATATTACAACGATAGACAACCTGTTTGCTGCTGCTGTATAGCAGTGAATACTAAGGGCTAAAGTTATGAACTTCTATTATCCATATGGAATGT
>JADBJO010007425.1:12500-33872 GCA_016801955.1 Conus betulinus | reverse complement strand
AGAACCGAAGACAATCGGAGTCACTCGCATAAGAGAGAGAGAGAGAGAGAGAGAGAGAGAGGAGAGAGAGAGAGAGAGAGAGAGAGAGAGATTGAGAGGAAGGATGAATAGAGCGAGAGCGATGGTAAAGCTGATACAGATGCTCTTTTACTTGGATGAGATTGTTATATTACACTGCCAGACGGATGCAAAGGAGTACTATAAAGTCGATTAATAGTAATACAGAAAGACTCATTGATCTGTTGTGATCAACTGCTAGACTTACTTTCATGACTGAAGAAGAAGAAGAAGAAGAAGAAGAGAAGAGAAGAAGGAAGAAGAAGAAGAAGAAGAAGAAGAAGGAGAAGAAGAAAGAAGAAGAAGAGAAGAAGAAGAGAAGAAAAGAAGAAAGAAGAAGAAGAAGAGAAGAAACCATCTTAACCAACGCTAGCGTGCATCCACTGTAAACAACAAAAACATAGCTGCTCTCGGAAAAGATGCTAACTCTTGATGATCCAGTTCTATTCCAAAATAGCTAACTGGTTATATAAGCCCGTTTAACAAGCAACGTGCTATCTGTTCACTTCAGCTTCAGAAAATGTACTACCAACGTCAGAGACAAATTTTATTATGAGAATGTGTTTCAATGCTGAAATGATGTGGTTGCTTTCTAAAATGTCTGTTTTTAGGGTAAGGGGTACGGAAACAGGATACTGTTTTTCACCCCGTGTTTTTTTATTCTGATTTGTCCCGGGTAGGATCAAACTTGACTTCCGTTCTCATTGGCGCTTTCAATCTCATGAACATCGTTTCAAAACACACCTTGGAAAATCACAGAGTTCTAAACATTACATACAAGCAACCGCTATAACATTCATTTTGTATATCTGAAGATCTGTGGGAATGCGTCCAACAGTATGTTGATTCAGCACCTTCCGTCTGGTGACCGACGGGTCCTATCTTCTACATTTAATGATATGTGCAAAAAATGTATCCAACATTATTTTGACAGAGTACCTTCTGTTCGGTGATTAATAATACAATCGTGTCTAATTGAAGATCATCTGCAAATTTGTGCAACATTCTGTATGATGAATGTATCTGAAGGTTTTGCAGAAATTTATTCAGCATTAAGCTGACCGAATTCCACCTGCGTGTTGAATGACGAGTCCCATTTTGTGCATCTGAAAATCATTTAGAAATTTATCCAACACTGAGTTGACCCAGTGCCTCCTGTATGGTGACTTACCAGTCTTAACGTGTGTATCTGAAGGTCATGTGGACATTTCCAACAAAACATGTACCCAGTGCTTCCCTTCGGTGAATGACAGGTCCCATCATATGTATGTAAATATAATTGAGTATTTATTCAATCTTATATTGACAACTACCCTTTTTGTGTAATGACTGATCAATCCCATCTTGTGTATGTGAAGATCACTGGATATGTATTCAACATCATTTTGATCACATGCCTTCTGTGTTTTGACTCATCTGCCCCACTTTGTGTATATGACGATCATTGGGAAAGGTATCTAACATCCTGTTGACTGAGTACCCTCTGTCTGGTGAGCGACCAAGTCTCATCTAGCAGCAGAGGTTCTGGAAGAGGTGGAGCAGGTAGACCTTGGCGCAGAGGGCGTTTACGGTGCACAGGAGTTAGTGCTTTAGTCAGTTTGGCAGTAAAACTGTGCCCCGAAAGTGGTCTCTTGCAACCATCTCTTCCCAACAGGTAGAGGAGTGCACAACAAATGGATTACTAAAACGACAAAGTCTATGAAAATGAACATTGTGAAGTACTGAGCCACCGACAGAATGCAAGAAACATGGAAGTAACGAGCTTCGACTATCAATCTTATTCAGGCAGGAAAAAAGAACAAACAGAAATAAACATATGATGGAGGGGGAGGGGGGTCGGGAAGCAAGTGCTGGTGATCCAGACTTCAGACAATGTGAAAATAATTTAAAGGGGTAGGGATTGGGAGGAAAGGCATATGAGGTTTGGGATGAAAAAGGACGGCGTGAAATATGAATATCAAATCCTTCACTGATAGCAATGCATGTTATTGGAATGTCTATTTCTAACAGCACCCATTTGTTTATGCCAACCCAGTGGCGAAATTCGCCTTTGGGAGCGAAATACTCAGCTGTCATGGTCTTCCAGTGGTTGTGGCACTCCCCCCGAATGTATCAAATATATCTATGGAACAGCACCAAGATTTTGCAGTGTTTCCAACATTATGGAGGAAACATCACTGTCCATTTTGAAAGAGGGGAGTGATTTGTGAATAAGGAGAGCGGTTAGTCTGAATTAAATAACGGGAAGAACGGAAGGGTGAATGTTCAAGCACGTGCTCTTTCTCATCTGTCGGGGAGTGAATTCAGGAGCGAAGTGATTACGAAACAGAATACCGCTATTCACCCGGTTCTAGACATAGAAACAGAGAGAAGTTTGAGGGGTAACTCCATTTCCCTTTTGAATAGATGACTGGTCTAAAAAGTTTTTTGTTTTTTTTAATTGACAGTCTTCACAAAAATGTTTGTGGGAGCAGAGGAGGTGTTATGGTGACAAAGAATCAATCTATGTGTGTACAAAGAGAAATACAGATGCTGGATAAAACCACATACACTCACCCCAAAGTCACTTTTCTCATCGTCCTCTTCTCGTCTGTATGTTTCCATTTTTCATCCCCTTCCTGTCCTGGAAATCTCTATCTTTCTCCTTCTTCCTCTCTTGTGAATGTCTCCATTTTTCATCAACCCTGTCTCGCAGAAGAATCTTCTTTCTCTAATCATATTCCTTGTTCATTAAAGTGTGAAAGTCTGCTAGGACTACATTTGGTGCTGAGCACGAGTTCTCTCTCTCTCTCTCTCTCTCTCTCTCTCTCTCTCTCTCTCTCTCTCTCTGCTGACATCCATGATGTTGTCCAGCACCTGTGATCAATACTGGATGGTGTCAGCTGACTCTTCAGTGAGTCCTTAAATGGTTATTTTACCCTGGCCATCACTCACACAGATTTTTGGGGTTGTATTATTTTACTTTTTGGTAGAAACATGAAACAGAAACTGACCTTTGTTGTCCTGGAAATCAACCATGTCTGATCTGCGATTCAACATGTCCACAGCGCAGGAGTAATTTAGTGTCACCTCGATGAACAAAACAATTGTCCACCCAGAACAACAGAACCAGGGACAGTCTGAGTAGGGCACTGGCTGAGCTAGAACACGCACGCACACACACACACACACACACACACACACACACACACACACACACACACACACACACACACACACGTACGCACGCACGCATACACACACACACACACACACACACACACACACACACACACACACACACACACACACACACACACACGCACGTACGCACGCACGCACGCACGCACTCTCTCTCTCTCTCTCTCTCTCTCTCTGTCTCACACACACACACACACACACACACACACACATACACACACACACACGCACGCACGCACGCACGCACGCACCCACGCACGCATGCACACACATACACACACACACACACACACACACACACACACACACACACACACACACACAGGTGCACATATACAGAACCAGAGACAATCGCACACTGCACACAGGAGAAAGCTCACGTAAGAGAGAGAGAGAGAGAGAGAGAGAGAGAGAGAGAGAGAGAGAGAGAGAGAGGGGCGGGGGACGGTAAAGCTGATACAGATGCTCTTTAGTTGGCATGAGATTGTTATATATCAGCTGCGCGACGGATGCATAGGACTATTAGTCTGGTCGCCGAGTCAGAGGACCTTGCAATTCGAAGTGGTTAGTATTTCTTTGCAATTTCGAATACTGTTTGGTCTCCACTTTAAATTTTTACGGGGTGTGAGCTTCACACCCGCTTGCGTGCTTGAGAATTTAAGATGGTGTCCAAGATGCTTGCCAAAGAGGGTCAAATTACAAAGGCCTTTATAATTCCTGTTCTAAGTATTAAAATATGATGCTTTTATAGCCTGTGGGTATGTTTTCAGGCTCAAAAAAGCCGAATCTGACCTAATCATTGAGTCTTCAGGCCATCATAATGACACAAAATACAAAACGGTAGCACAAAATATGCGAGTTTTGCACATTGTAATTGAGTATTGATGCCTGTTCTTGGAAACCTTTTTTTCAGTTGAATCATTCCTTATCCACATTATCCACTTAGCAAATTAGCCAAAAATCAAGATTGTCATCAATATGATCACAAAAGACAACTGCGCTGAAAAATCAAAAGAATGATTATAAAGGGAACGATCTTTTTCCCGTAATTTGTGATCACATCTAAGTCACAACTAATATCACACGGAACTTAATAACACAGTTACTCAAAAATATAATCATAGAGGTATCCACACAAATACACTTAGTATTACAATGTTTGGAAGTCAGAACCACGCTGCTCCAAAGTTGTCTTGATAGTCTTTCTCAAAATTTTCCAGGCAACGTATTGAACTGAATACATTATGATTGTCCAATAATCGTCCTCCAAAGTATCCACTTGTGCATCTTCCTTGTTGAATGGGTTGTGGCATATACCAAAAGAAGCACAGCATGTGCAGAAGATGGTGCATGACAGCTGGCCACTCATGCAGCCACAGTTGCCCCCTCTGCATGACTTCTCCATGTCACAGCCACAGCGGACAGCTTAAGCACACGCCAAGGTGCGTATGGTGTTCCATGGCACATGTTTTATGGAGTAAGGCATTTGTTAACATGATCAGCTTCCCAACAAAACTGGACTGGATTGATTGATGGAGGTTCTCCACGCAGGGTAGCACACCAGTCTGCCACTTGCAGGTGACCCCGTGATTCATTCTCATGAAATGCTTCTGTAGTTGGTGGCAGACTGCATAGTTTTGGTGCAGAAGACGACTTGCTAGTCTTCTGAGCCCACGCATGCTGTCTACACTCTGTCATGGACGAGCATTCTTTCACACCATAACATGCTGCCATGATCTCAGTTGCCTGTGTAACATCGACTGTCGATCTCCAAGAATATTCAGCCTGTGTCCTTTTGACGCAACCTTCAAAGCGGTAGTTTTGCCAATGCCATATATTGCCACTACTACAGAGTCACACCCTGAGAGAGCATGAATAGCAAACAAGTCTGGAACAATGGCGCTGTGTTTGAGATGTGTTGTAAGGATGTCAATGCAATGACGTCCGTACACCGGTGACTGTATGTACATGGCAGAGTTGAGAGAACAGTGTCCATAGAAAAGCAGCAGCAGCACGAACTCATCGGTCACATCTGCTAATACAAATACACGTGCATCTGGATCGGTACCAATTTCGGCAACTTGTTGAGCTATCATATTGTCTGTTTCTTAAAAACGACGAAATGATGTCTCCACGTGCCGATCTTTGCCCCTTGTGCTACCTGTGTGGGGACAGGTTCTTCACCTGTAACAACGAGAGCATGGGAGTCGGTGACTACTTGGAGATATGCATCGTCAGTCAGGATTTGTTGGTAAAGGAGCTTGTTGAACAGGACTTTATTTGTGTACTTCTTCAAAACTGCATCCCGAGGTGGAAGCGCAGTCTGCAGATTAAGCTTCAAGACTCGAGCAGTTGTGCTTCTAGAGTTTCTTGTGCTACACTGTGAAAGCATAGTCCGAGTTGTCCAGATTTTTAGAAAGCTAATGCTTGAATGTTGTAATGACAGTTGTGACTGTGCCGTGTACAGGCCATGCAATGGTCCAAAGGAGAGCAGACGCGTCCACCACAGCTGCAGTTGGGGTCAGGAAATTCCTGTGAGAGGTCTCGACTTGAAGGTGTGTGTTGAGAGTGTTTTTTCCCAGTGGCTCGCATGGTGCCGTCTGATTCAAACATAGATGGCGGGTATGCATTTAGCTCGGTTGCAAACACTGCTTCAAGGTCTAAGTCTCGCTGACCTACTAGAAGGCAAATCACTCGATTTTAGATCGCCTCAGAGTTTACTACACCTTGTCCAGCAACTTTCAGGCGCTTTTTTCGTCTCTGCAAAGTCACAACTTTGTGTTTTGATGGGTGCCTGGAACCTCCAGGCCATGAGGAATCAAACTCTGTGAGCATCATCTTTTCTAAATCAATAGTGTTGTCAACATTGATTTCGGAATTGGGCACGTTGCCACTGACAATGTTCAGCAGTGACCCACCGCCATGTGATTCTGGGTGGAGAGGATCAATGAATGTAGCAAGAGCCTGTCGGATAGCGCGCCTATCATCTCCATCCTGGTTGATTCTGTTTGGAAACTCTTCTTTGTGTTTCTCTTTGGTATCTTCCTCATCATGGTCTCCCATCCTCTTGAAATCTCCTGTCAGTGTCATGACAGCATCCATGCTGTACACCCATGTGGCCATTGTCTGCGGTTTCTCTCTGTGTTGCCAATGATGCCCACTGGGCCATGATCTTTCCTCGCCCAGGTAGTCTCAATGAACATGTCAGACCACTGACCATTTCAGTAACCTGCTGTATGATGAAGACTTTGCTGTACTTTACAAAACTATACAAGGATGTCTGAATGTAACCTTGGCATTGACCGCACATAGAAGTGTCCGTAACAGTTTTAGTTGTACTTCTGTGCAGCAAACATGCATGGCAGCATCATCTCAGTGGCCTTGGGGTGAAGGAGCCTGTCACTCTCATGCGATGCTCGACAGTACAGCATTATGATGAGGACCTGGCGGATGACTACAGAAACCCACATCTTGCTGGTGCGACCCTGTGATGAGCGCTTCTCGAGCTCTTCTTCCATATTCTCCATGCTGATGATGGTTCCACTTTCGAGAATGGGTCGCACAAATTCTTCGGATAGATGGCGAAGGGCACCCACATTCTGAGGGTACGTCTTCCCAGAGAACATTTAGTCAACTAAGCCAAACGTTGTACATCAAGTAAAACCGCATTTGTTTGTTTGTTTTTTTATACTTGGCGGGTAGTTTTGGCCGCCTTTTTCATTTGTTTTCACCATGATTGCTTGGAAACCTTAAAGCGAGGTCTGAATCCGATTCCTCATTGCCGAAAATGTAGGTACAGACTTTAAAAAAAACCATAGTTGAATACCCAGAACAGACATTTTAAAGGATATTGTAATACGGCTGATTCCGGCAGCCATCTTGGACGCCATCTTGAATTCTGATAAACGCAAGCGGGTGTGAAGCTCTCACCCAGCCCAAAGTTAAAGCAGAGACAAAGTTCTAATCAAACATGCAATAAAATGTTTACCAGGACGAACTGCAAAGTTTTGCTCAAAAATGGGGCTCTGCTACCAGACTATATATAAAGTCGATTAATAGCAGTACAGAAGATTCATTGATCTGTAATGATCAGCTGCTAGACTTGACAGAAGAAGAAGAAGAGAAGAAGAAGAAGAAGAAGAAGAAGAAGAAAAGATCTTAACCAACGCTAAGTTGCATTCGCTGTAACAAAATACATGGCTGCGCTCGGAAAAGATGCTAACTCTTGATGATCCAGTTCTATTTCAAAATAGCTAACTGATTATATAAGCCCGTTTAACAAGCAACGCTGCTATCTATTCACTTCAGGTTCAGAAATATACTACCAACGTGAGAGACAAATTGTGATATGAGGATCTGTTTCAATGCTGAAGTGGTGTGGTCGCTTTCACACACACACACACACACACACACACACACACACACACACACACACACACACACACACACACACACACACAGAGAGTTTCTTAAAGAAGAATGATGAAAACAAATTACAGACAGCAACATGAAATTTAACGTCTTTCGTACAAATAGGTACGCCAAAATGGACTGCTTTTGTCCAATGTGGAGATTTTGTGAAAGTTACACTACCTAGCCGCCTGATTAGAACAACAGTAGCAACAACAGCAACAACAACAACAACAACAACAACAACAACAGAAATAACATCAGCAACAACAACATTAACATCAACATCAACAACAACAATAACAGCAACATCAACAACAACAACACACCAACAACAACAACAAGAGGTGGCATTTCATGAATTGTGACACGAAAAGGAAAGCGTGGAAGACTTTCCTGTGCAAAAACAGTATAATGGGCCACAGAAGCAAAAATAACAACATACAACAACAACAACAACAAACAAACAAAACAATAGGCGACAATACCGACAGACAACACCGAACAGTTAGAGTCAAAGAGAGTGGCACAAAAGACGACACTTCTAGCACGGGACTGCAGAGAGCGAGCGAGATGTATGCACTAAAGGAACCCCCAGCATCCCCGCTGGAACAACAGGCAGTGTTGATGACTTTCCACGCCTCAGATGGCCATGTGCCGTGAAAGCTGCTGAGGATCGTGAGATTCATCAGCAGCACCTGACAAGCCGAGTTCTGTCTGATGAACAGAAAAGCCAGGAACACGACAGGCACTCACCAAAGGACCGTAACCGGTGATACAATGTTTAGTAGGCTGGCTGGTGGGGACCTATACAAACAACGACCAGCCCGTCGTCCCTTTCTCACTGACAAGCTCGCCTCCAGTTTGGATAGGATCACCAGAGATGGCACGGCCGTAGCGGCTCTGTCTGGGCCCTGGTACAACAAAGACTGGAAGAAATGGAAAAAAGAGCATATGTTTCGATCCTGACCGTGTCCCAGCACTCGTCTGATGTTTCGTTTGTTGAAATTACTGCGTTTGTTTGTTATCGTAGTCAGTGTTCAATAACAATATGAAAAGCTAAGAAATTAGAAACACATTAGTGCCATTCATCAATTGTTTTTATGCGATTTCCAGTCAGTGCCAGCTTGGTGAGTTAGTACCATCACTAACGACTGACGCTGGAGTCAGCAGAACTGTTTTAGTCACGGAAGAGTCACGTTTCAGCACCAGTAATCAAGATGGACGGGGTAAAGTCCGGAGAGAACTGTGATAAACGCTACGTTCTCAACTGTGTTCTGGAAAGGAATCCCTGGGGCGGACTTTGTGCCATGTTGTTGGGTAATATTGATATCAGTGTATGCTCAGAATCTGTCTTCCTTGAGCACATTAGTGAAGGGGCCAGACATGAGGTGCATGCTGAGCGCTACTTCAATCAAGCCCTGCGTCTCATCATTCTGTCTTTCTTCAACAACCACTCCAACGCCATCCTCCTAGAGGACGATGCACATCCCCACACTGCCAGGTTTATATAGCCCCCTTCAACCACAACGCTGCAGTGGTCTCCCCTCGCTCTTTCTTGACCTATCCGGATAGAACACCATTGGCATCATCTTGAGAGATAGATCTCGACACCATCAGTCGGACACCAGCTACAGTTATCCAACTACGTCAAACGATCCAGCAAGTCTGGGAAGACATCGCAGTTAGCCATCCCGTCGGGTCAATGCCAAGCCGCTGTTGAGCTGTTACCAATGGTTTGTGAAGTATAGCAATGGCCTCTGATTTGATGGAGTTTGCTGACTCCGTCCGTCTTGTGGGTCTGTTCAGCTTGGTAAAATGTTCTAATACATTTTTGCAAACCCCATCATTGATTCTTTTGCAGATTGTGTTTTCTTTAGGTGATTGTTTGAGAGAGAGAGATTGAAAGAGAGAGAGAGAGAGAGAGAGAGAGAGAGAGAAGAGAGAGAGAGAGAGAGAGAGAGAGAGATTCATGTTATTGATAGCCTCTATTTTCTGGAGCATTTTAAAACAAACATGTTAATTTTTCAACAGATATTGTCGTGACTCTTCAAAATTATCTATGTTCTCCACTTCTGGAACACCAGAAACATATCCTTACCAAAACACGCACTGTGTTGGTCTATATTGATGTGACGCAGGATTAAACAGTCACCCCCATGCAGCGAGAGCAGACAGCTAACGAGCATTAGCTGTTATGAACTCACCGGAATTATCTTCATAGATGTTGCTAAGGCCTTTGGCTAAGGCTATACGTTTCTACTCCGAAAGCTCCCTGCTCGTAAATTTTCGCTTCATCTCTTCCCCACACTTGCCTGTGATGTGATTGTGCAAACGATTCATTTTCTAGCTATTTACAGCGACACACTGAAGTGTTCCACAATGTGTCATATAAGTCCTAGTATCTGTGTTCCACTGAGGTGTTCCACAAAGTGTCATGTAAGTCCTAATATCTGCGTTCCACTGAGGTGTTCCAAAAAAGTGTCATATAAATCCAAAGATCTGTGCAAAAGTTTAACATAAATAATGCATATTTGGTTTGGAGAATGGTCGACACTAAAATATAGCCAGTACTCACGTATACTGTTCAGGTATTGAGTCTTTTACATAACAAGTAGTTGGGGAAAACACAGAGCCGTGGTATGAAAGATTTGCTCAGTGTTCCTTTTCATGTGTCCTACAAAATGTTATGCAGTGAAACAGGTTGATATCCTTTATTTTATATAATAATACATATGGATGAGTTAGGGTTCAAAATGTCCTAAATCCAGACTCTGCAGACTGGTGTATGATATGATGTGGAAGCCAACAAAGTATGGTGGTCAAAAACGGGGCACCTCACGTAAATGGTATTCAATGTTGTGTGGCTATGCCAAGCGTTAGAGCATGCACAAAATCTTATTTCAGAAACTAAAGATCGATTACGTATTAGAAACGGAACTGGCACTTTGACTTGACATGCAAGGCGAAAGTAAAAATGTCTCTTTTACTTTAAAAACATTTCAAACACATTTAACCTATCTCAGATGAGCAACATGTATCACATTCTGAAAAGTCATAGATGAGGAGATTTTTTTTGTGTTTGTTTTGATGGACACAGGGTATTATTTTATCATGAAATATCCATAAAAGTGTGTGTGTGTGTGTGTGTGTGTGTGTGTGTGTGTGTGTGTGTGTGTGCTGTAGATAATGAACAGATTTTTTTCCAGTTTCATGTTTTAAGTTTTATGTTTACAAATGGATAAACAATCATTACAAAGCAAGCAGACATGACAATATGACCATAAAAAACACTTTTCATTTTTTTATTGTAAATTCGGTCAGTTGGACTGACTCATTTATTTCCCAGCATCTCTTTTGAGTTTGTTCACGTTGTGATTGAGACTGTCTGTAGTACTGTTCTTGCTCCTTCCTCTCGCTGTCCTGCCAAACAGTGCCCAAAACGTTTGCCTGTAATGAGCACCCATTACATAGTACACCAAGATGTTAAAACTGGCGTTGATGTACTGGAAAACGAGACTGATCTGCACAAAGGTAAAAAATAAATTCTCATTGCGCCCGCCTACATCCACTTGTGGGAAAAAGAAGGACACATTTCGATTAAAGGCGATTGGAACTGAACACATAATAAACAGGACAGAATTGGCGATCAGCATCTTCGTCAGCGCCACTTCCTTTATTAGACAGGGACACAGAGGCAGCTGCGCGCCATTCCACAATATGACGAAGCTTAAATGCGGTGATGATAGTCGTTACTGCCACCACAACAATCACCACAGCTGGCAATCCAGTACCAAAGAAAATGCTGCGCAAAAGCTGAAGGAGTTGTCTATGCGTTTTGTAAAAATGCCCCAAGAAATATTTCTCCTTAATTTCCCCAGTCACTGGATCATAAAGGCACCCAGGACGTAGGCGGAATCCCATCACCAGAAAATATAATCCTGTCACCAATGCATACACAGTGATAACAATGCCAGCCATGCTTCTTGTACGCATCGCGGTTTGATAAGTAAGAGGATGGAGGGACACAGTGACATCTCTCACAGGCAATAATGGCGGACAAAATGGAAGAGACATACGAAAATCCCCCCATCATGCCTGGAAAATGGTGGTTTGATCAAGACAGTCTTCACAGGACCAGTTCTTTTTTTCGTTGTAAACTGCGAAAGGAGGTCCTCACCATAGTATACCATTGCTGTCATTAAGCACAGATCGTCAGCTAATGCCAAAGCAAACAGACACAGGTTGACTCGATCTTTCAGACCTTGTTTGTAGAAAACCGCCATGTTTATCATGTTGCCTGATCCACCAAACAGAAATAGTAATGCTAACACGTTGTTCTTAATGCGGTATAAAGTGTACTCCACTTCTGCACTGACAATATTATCAGGATTATTCCAAGGCACGTAGTCCATCTGGCTAAACACAACCTCAACACATCCATGCTGAAGTGGCGTGTTCGGAACAGCAGAAGGCACGTTAATTGAAGGATGAGGTGTGTGAACTGCACTGTCATCAGAGCCATTTTCTGGCTGACGAAAGGTCATCGGCATGACGTCAGCTGGACTTGATTCTGGAGCATGTGTTGTCATCTGAAAATATATCCCAATCATTAAACGCCATTGTGCGCACACCTGTGTGTGTGTGTGTGTGTGTGTGTGTGTGTGTGTGTGTGTGTGTGTGTGTGTGCGTGCGTGCGTGCGTGCGTGCGTGCGTGCGTGCGTGCGTGCGTGCGTGTGTGTGTGTGTGTGTGTGTGTGCGCGCGCACCCACATGTGAAATATTTTACTAATGTGCGCTCTGATTTGTTTGTTCAGTTATATTGTTACAGTGCAATATTGTCACCTAAAACTATTGGGTCTTCCTGCTTTGTGTACTACCTAACCACTGCGAACATGGTGTCAAGGTTCCTCTCATCATTTCTTATGAATCCTTTGTTTTGGAAGGCGGTCTTCATCGTTTGTTGTCTTGGGCTTGTGGTGATGGTGGTCCAACGCCTTTGGTGTAATCCCGTTCAGGACTGTCAAACATGGCAGGGGGGTTCAATCGGGAAGATGGAGTCTCTGCTACTCAGTTTCTGTTCCATCGTTACTCCTTTGCTGTTGTGTTTCACACGTTCTGTTCAGGAGCGTCTAGACTGGCGTAGAGTTACGTTGGTAATACCGCCTGTTCGGCCAATAGAAGACGAATCGCTTCATCCAAATCTGCCGTAGAGATGACAGTGCAATGTCTCGTTCTGCGGTGACTACTACACCTTATAAAAGAGGGACTTATGTACTTATTAATTACGTACTGAAACTTTGTCTGCAGTTCCAAATCCTGCTTTTCATTTATGACGTCGTTTTTGTTCCTCTCAGTCTAACAGGCTTTGCTCACATACTCAGAAAAACTCGTGTATGCGTTCTTTGTTCTTGACAGGCTGGATCAGCTCCTGCATTAAAAAAAAAACCCACTCCTTTTCTCCCTAATGTGATCTGAAAGTTTCTCATTAAAAACTACTATTAGAAAATGATCGTCCAAATCATAGGAAGGAAGAAAGTCTGGTCAATCGATTAAATCTTCATTTAATGACTTATTATAAAAATGACAACCAGACAGCAAGGCTGGTCGAGATTTCCTCCTCACTGTCTCCATCATCCTTAGCTACTGTCGAATCATCACCAGTATCGTCATGTGTCAGAGAGCCCAAATGTACGACAAGCCAAACTCTCTCAGAATCTGAAAAATATGGTCTTTATTTCATTTCCAATTATCTTTGAAGACTTTAAAAGGGTTTTACTACTTTAGCTGGAACTGGATTTTTTTTTTCAGCAGAAACCTGAGAACTAACACAATGAAGCACATTGTTGAAAAAAAAACAACTGTCATCTGAGAAGTGGCTGATAGGTTGTACTTCCATTGATCAACTAAACACGCTCTTGAAAAACAACATCTGTCTGGCATCCGCATTAGCTGCTTCATGCCTGAAGTGTACTGAAAAAGTGATTAAACCCAATTTCTCTTGTTATTTCTTCCGATTATACTAGAAGAGAAATACCAAGTGCACAAACGGTCAAAAGATAAAAGAACAAAGATGACAGTGACTCAAGTGCTGTTAACATTACCGTCACAGTTCCAAATCTTCCTTTCAAATCTTATTGGAGTTTCAGTCTTTTGATATGAAAGCATTTTGTTCCACAAGTATTCCGTTGTATTCACTTCAACAGGATGGCACATACGAAACCCGAACGTCGTTCCAAACAGACGTGTGGTAGGTGTGGTCTGTCCACCCACGACAGTAACAAATGTACCAATGCCATACCCTGTGTGAATTGTTCAGGAAATCACTCTATTTCTTACCTTGGTCGTCCTGAATGTAAACTAAGAATCTTTGCCAGTTCATCAAAATCATCAAATCACGTGTCCTAATCAGAAGCCCAAAGCCCATATAGAAGAACAAGAAAATCCTGAACAGTGTGGCTATAATCTATACGTTCTGCTCCCGGTCAAGGTAACCATACCGTTTCTAAATCATATTCTCCACTTGTAACTGGAAACAAGAGTAATCGTCAGTCACAAAACGACGGCTTGCTCCCTAGCAAATGTTGCAAAAAAGTAGTCACGTGACATGGGAAAACACAACGGCAGGTAAGAAACTTGTGAGCAAGCTTTTAGGTCAGAATTGTCAACTCCGTTAAATACACTATGAAACTAATGTAAGCTAACAGCATCATTTAATGTTTCATCGCAATCCTGTCCATATCCTTTTAATTTTGATCGTCGTAGTATGATTGTATTCATGGGAAACATTTCTGTTAAATCCATTGCTATCATGAAAATACGTAACGTACCTGCTCATGTCTTCGATTTTGGAACTCAAAAGAATTAATTCAAATTGTCGTGTCAATGCGCTAACCACTTATATCAACCAGGAGTTGTTTCTTTGTTCTCTCATTCTAACATCCGCCTGTTTTCGTTTGTAATTATTCTTCGTTCTTGTAATGCGGACAAATAGATAAAAAGACTGCGTAGAGGTCACGTCATACAAGGTACTAGCTTTTTTTTTTAAAAGGGACTAGCAGCTGTATGTGTTACATTGACTACCTCATCGGATTTTGCAAGATCATAGCTTTGACGTCCTTGCGCTTCAGTCTTTGAATAGTTATAAAAATTATTTACTAAAACGCAGGTGGGGGGGGGGGGGGGGGGGGGGGGGGGGGGGGGGGGTAGGGGATGTTCTCCTCCAGTGTTTGATATAGTAAAGGCAAATATTAAAATTAAAGCTGTCGTGTAATATATCATGTGCAATGTTGTACCAAGCTGTTTACGAATTGTACTAAGCTGTTTAATCATCATATACAACGATAGACAAACGTGAATGCTGCTGCTGCTGTATTGCAGTGAATACTAAGCGCTAAAGCTAGAACTTCTGTTATCCATATGGAGTGTCCAAATAGCAAGCTGACTGTTGCAGGATTTAGATTCAGAAAGGAAGTGATTTATTTCAGGAGATTTTAATTCACACCATGCTGTGTGGTAAGAAAGGTCTAAAAACATCACAAATGATAATAAATAGTTAGCTAACACTGTACAAAATGCCAATATAACGGTATTAAATGACGTGTCTATCACCAGTATTGCTGATCGCGCTGATTAGGAAAAATGATTAACTGATTTGTCCTTACCGTCTCTGGGTATTTTCCCACTCTGCACGTGGAACGTTATTCAGTTACCACTGGATAGTGATCATCTTCCAGTTGAAGTTCAAATCTCAGTGAGTCCCGAGAAAACTGTGCTCCACTCCGAAAGCTAAATGTGACCTATTTGCTCAAACTTTTGTTTAGGGTTCCCTTGAGCTCTGTTTAAACATAGTAAAGTATCAACAGAAGATACTGCAAAAAAAATCATTAAAATGTAGAAATCTATAACTGAGGGCAGCAGACTGTGCTACTCCTAAGGATAAGTTGAAAGACCATCCAAAGAGAGCCTCGAACCCTTGGTAGAACTCCTCATGCGAGTTAGCCGTAAAAAAAGCATTTCAAAACCGGATAAGTCATTCATAGCCACCCCAAATACTAAACGAACTTCACAATAGATACAAAATTGTTAACAACTACAGTAACAAACCAGTAGATCTGAAAACAAACAAAATCAGAATTACGGTAGTTTGGTCATGACTTGTTCGAACATTCCAGAAGTCGTTTCTACATTACGGAAAGTTTTTGTGTGTTTTTTTTTCAAGGGCACATATCACCCCCCTCACCATGTTTGATATTGTAAGAATAAAACGTATAGATCTAACAAGCAAAAGGCTGATTGATTTGCAGACATCTCTGCTTCAATCAGTCAAACTCAACATTTGTCTCAGGCTGAAGGAATCTGAAAAAAGGAGTTTGAAGATTAACAGAACTTTAAACAGCTCAGCTTGGAAAAAAAACTTACAGAATTATGAAAAAGAGAATAGAGCATTTTCTTGAGTCTTGCCTTTATTTTGGCTGGCTTTATAAGAAGCAGCAGGAGGAGTTACAGACCACATTATTTATCACACACAGAAACACAGATGGGATGAGGCTACTTAGCAAGAAATGGCCTAGCCCCCTAGGTGCTATCCATAACCGTAAGCTAATACATAGGCTGTGACTTACTGGATGATTAGGCAGATAGCTAAATCCGGCATCTGCTTGTGCATGTGATCAGATTCTTGATATTCCTCATTTTTTGTTTGACTGTACTAATATCAGAACTCACTTTCAACCTCTCTATGATAAGGTCAGGTCTTCTAGCTTCCGCTGACAATGTCTATGGGTTCAATCCCAGTTAATGGGACTGGGTGGAGCCTGGTACTGTTAGCTGTTTAACTTATTAATGTAATCCCATTGAAGTATAGTGTATCCCCTTCTCCCCATCCCCGTCTCCCTTGAGAATAAGTAATGCTTCCCTTTCCAAATCGTAAACGTTTACAATTTTATTCTAGATGTATACCATATCAGTATGGTTCGGCATGAGGTGTACGGTGCGTCCGGTAGAGGTAGCATCTGTGATGGGCGTGCTTGCGTTTGGTCCTCACTCAGCACTCAGTTCTCACCTGTGGCTCCCCGTGGATGTTAACATGCGATAGCAGCCACACCCTGGGTAAAACCTTTGGCAGGCTGGCAGAGCCAGGTGGGGGTAGCCGACGGGTCTCAAACATTCGGTGAGACAGGGCTTGTTTACCTAAGCATGTGAAGACTGGACTTGGCAGACTTTGCAGAGGAAATCACAAACTGATTCAAGCTCATCGACTCTTAGGAGTGACACGTCACTCTGTTCCCTTCTCTGATGATTGTTGCACTCCACCCTATTGCACATATATGTAGCCATGTACATTGATATTTCTGCGTGCTAGCGTATATGGGCCCATAGTGTTTGTGTGTGTGTGTGTGTGTGTGTGTGTGTGTGTGTGTGTGTGTGTGTGTGTGTGTGTGTGTGTGTCGTGTGTGTATTTGTGTGTGTGTGTGTGTGTGTGTGTGTGTGTGTGTGTGTGTGTGTGTGTGTGTGTGTGTGTGTGTGTGTAAATATTCCGGGCATGTACTTTCTAGGTATATGTTAATTGCTTAGATATTTTGAACAGCCGTCTCTGAAAACGAAGGGTGAAAGGAAGACAGGACTCAAGGTAGGATAGCATTTTAAGAGAGAGAGAGAGAGAGAGGACTACGAGAGGGTTGGGGACTGGCCAAGAAGGAGGAGGGAAGATACAAGAGGGGTATAAAAGGACGGAAGGAATGGGGCAAGTGTCTTTTTCTGATTTGTGTTATATTTTTTTTTTCTCAGTGAGTTTGTGTGTGTGTGTGTGTTCGTTCGTTCTTTAATTTAACGTCTATCCACCTAACAGTGATCTTAGACAGAGTGTGTGTGTGTGTGTGTGTGTGTGTGTGTGTGTGTGTGTGTGTGTGTGTGTGTGTGTGTGCGTGCGTGCGTGCGTGCGTGTGTGCGTGCGTGCGTGCGTGCGTGCGTGCGTGGGTGCGTGCGTGCGTGCGTGTGTGCGTGCGTGGGTGCGTGTGCGTGTGTGTGTGTGTGTGTGTGTGTGTGTGTGTGTGTGAAGTAATTTAATCAGACAGGGTTTAAATGCTGCGTGTATAGCTTTGTTTATCGTCACGTTTCTATAAGTCAGGGGTTGGATGTTGAAATATCTATATTTGGGCAGGTCAGGTTTGTTCCCTACTCAAATAACGCACTCCAAAGTCGGTATAGGTGTGGATTAAAAATAGCACAAACGTTGGTACACGTCACCCTTGAAGGCTGGGAACTGTAATTAGTTCACTGATCTATTTAGAATGAAAGTATTGGAGAACGATGAACTGCCATAACAAGGCTCCTGTGATAAATTCTGGCTCTGAGTCATAGGTTAACCTTTATGATGTGGCAATTGACCTTTCATGATACAAGTTAGGTACCACTAGTAAAACCAATGAACTTAAAATAGCCTTTTTCCAGGTTTTGGTGTGTATGAGCCGAGTTCTTCACAAAGATAAGGCGCGCATACGTCTGGCAAGATAAGGATGGATATACTTCCTTTCTAAGTCGTCCAGGTAAGCATTGTCAGTCAAATCATGCTTTTATGGCCCAGACAAGTAGGAACCCCACATCAGCTTTGGGATCACGTTAAAACTGTAACCATGTACAGATGCGAATCGAAAGTTAAAATAGAAAAAAAGGTTATTTCAAAATCAACGAAAAAGCTCACATACTAGTCTCTCACGATCTACGCCCAAACACGTGGATCTGCAAATGTCTGGATCTTGTTGTCCTTGTTTCGTTACAGAAGATTCAAACACACAAAGCTCCATACTACATCACCCAATTTAAACCTCTCGTACAATTGTCTGTTGTATGTATTGTACAACATATATATGTCAACGATTCCTACCTGGGCAAGGTGATGTAAAATATTCAACAACGAAAGAGAAAGCATCTGAGATCAATGAGAACCCAATGGACCTTTAACAAGCAAAATGAAATACAAACAGAACCCTGCAACTGTCTGTTACACAGGTGGGTTGGTGAACCCTACGTCCATGACCCCAGATTTCGTCACTGACAGCAACTTCCACCTGTCGTTCATCTTTACCATTAGACGCTTGCGCCAAGTGTTCAGGTGGTGCATGCATGATTCCAGTTATTAGGAGCTCTCAGCTTCTGATTGTACGGTCTAATAAACATGCAACAAGAAGAAGATTTCCATTTTTGTCTGTCACAAAAGATATTACACAAAGAAGGTGACCCACTGAGACATTTCTTCTACAGTTCCATCCTTTTTTGCGTTGTTGTTAGACTTGCATAGATTTCTGCCTGTGTACTATTCTCGCAGGCATGTCATGTGGAATACTTTGCCATATATACTGTGACAGTTTTGGTGAAGAACAAGACGTAAAAGGAAACACAAAAAGCTAGACTTGTTTAAATGGAATATAAATAAATTATAGCCTAATATCCAGATGATTAAAAAGGCACAACACAAGTGCTGAAATGACTCGCATGTGGCACTAAAAAGGGACATAGGCCTATAGATGAAGGGAAGAAGGTGGGTGGGAAGTTATACTGTTTTCTCGGTATGTTATTTTCAGTGCAGCAGCTTTAGCACTGAATGAGGTTAAACAGTCACAAAGTGGCGCGTATTCAAAAGGATCATGAGACTTTGCCCCATTTTGAAATCTTCTTCTGATGGCAGAAATCTGTATACACTAAATGTAAAGACTTAGGCTCATGGCCTATGGTCATCTGTCCTTTTTCTTCTGCTCACCACATATGTGGGTTCTCCTTCACATGTGATCCGTCCTTCTCCTTCTCTTGAATTTTTCAAACGTTAGAACAGCGTTAATAACATGTATTTTTCTGGCTCTACAACGTTTAGAATTTCCTCCGTCTGGATCTTTATATTCTTTCTTCTTTCTTCTCCTCCTCCTCCTCCTCCTCCTCCTCCTCCTCTTCTTCTTCTTCTTCTTCTTCTTCTTCTTTCTTCTTCTTCTTCTTCTTCTTCTTCTTCTTCTTCTTCTTCTCCAGTTTACGAGGTACGTTGAACATATCTCCATTCCTCTACCATGACCCACCTCAACCCCTCCCCCACTGTCTCTATCTCTGATGTGCCTTGTCTCCTGCTTCAAGCTACCACTGGTGAAGACAACATAAATGCCCTGACCATGACATCAGCTACCATATTACACAACTGCCACTTCCACCACCTCATTGCCATGCCCCTACACTTTCTCCTCGCTATATGCATTAAACTCCACTCATGTACTGCTTTCTTCCTTTCTCTCCTCCATCTCTTATCTTCCTTCGTTTTCGGCTATCTGTATTCCATCCTCGCTTTGGTGCAGTTGAAAGGTTACGTTTCAATGCTAAAAGGTTTAAGTTTGCGTCACCAATAATAAGATTCGATTTAATAAAACAGAGAATGCGTCTTATACACCAAGTAGACACTTCCATTTCAGATTTTCCAGGAACAGACCTGATTTCTTTTATTTTGTCCACAAGATAAAAATTCACCATGAAAGCAAACAGCTTTCTGTACATATGTGTAATTTTTAAAAGTAGTGTTGCTGCCTAGATCGTGTTTCTGCACTTGCTTGATTCATCATAAATCAGAAACGTTTCTCGTCTGTCTTAGTATATTTGGGAAGATATATTTATAAGTGGCCTGTTAGGCCTGTATTTAGGAATATGTTTCTATTTGCACCCACCCCTGCCTGAAGAAAAAATTGTATAAAAAAAAAAACCCATTGTTTATAAAATCTGACCTACGATTTGTCGCTGCATCTGGATTTATGACAATTTAACTTGAGCAAAGCAATCGCCGTAGCTGAACGAACTTTTGTGGAAAAATATGCTTATTATATGAAAACTATTGCTGGACATTTATCTCAAATGTACAGTTGTTACATTTTGTGACATTTTCACTGTTGGAATGGCTGGAAAGGTCTTAACAATGTTTATCATTTTCATAAGTATGTTAACGTTAATGCTTAAGGTTGCCCAGAAAATGCCGATGTTAATGCAATCAAAGACGCGCATGAATGCATGAACGCAAGCACAAACGTACACAGATACAAGGACAACCGAAACTGTATGATTACATACACTCATTTGCTTACAAATTTGAGTAAAAAAAAATTGGAAAAAAAATAGACAAGTAAAATAGGGGCAATGACAGAAAAGAAGAAATGCTGTTCAGTCCAGTAACAAAGAGTGAAAAAAAAAGCAGAGAACACATAAAAAACGGGATAAGTTAAAGGAAAGTTATGAGAACAAGAACACTGGAGTATCTTGCTTAAGTGACCAATTCCTTAAAGAATTCGGGAATGATTTATTGGGGAAAAGAATATATATATATATATATATATATATATATATATATATATATATATATATATATATATATATAATTATAAACACAAGCTTGCTCTTATGTCTCAGACTGTAGAAATAGGGGGGTGATAAGCCTTCATATCTGCAGTGGTAGAAGATTCTGCCTAACTGACAGTATGTGCTTGAGTGGGTGAATGGGGAATAAATAAATGCTTCTCAAAATGAACCTTCAGCAAGCTTATAGTCTCCAAAGAGGGAGACCATCTCCAATGGGAGAGAAAGCTCACTAACATATAACTCCTGGTCAGATACCGGTATTTCGAAACCTGATTGTTTCTCCTCAGTGACCGCGGAAAGTGGTAATTTGACTCCTAAACTAACTAAAGGTGCCACCTAAGAAGCA
>JADBJO010007425.1:5000-7500 GCA_016801955.1 Conus betulinus | reverse complement strand
GGCGCTTTCAATCTCATGAACATCTTTACAAACCACACCTTGGAAAATCACAAAGTTCTAAACAATACAGATGAGCAATCGCTATAACATTCATTTTGAATATCTGAAGATCTGTGGGAGTGCGTCCAACAGTATGTTAATTCAGCGCCTTCTGTCTGGTGACCGACGGGTCCCATCTTTTACATTGATATCTGGAAAATGTATCCAACATTATTTTGACAGAGTACCTTCTGCTCGGTGATTAATAATACAATCGTGTGTAATTGAAGATCATCTGGAAATTTATGCAACATTCTGTATGATGAATGTATCTGAAGGTTTTGCAGAAATTTATGCAGCATTAAGCTGACCCAATTCCACCTGCGTGTTGAATGACGAGTCCCATTTTGTGCATCTGAAAATCATTTAGAAATTTATCCAACACTATGTTGACCCAGTGCCTCCTGTATGGTGACTGACCAGTCTTAATCTGTGTATCTGAAGGTCATGTGGACATTCCCACAAAACATGTACCCAGTGCTTCCTTTCTGTGAATGACAGGTCTTATCATGTGTATGTAAATATAACTGAGCATTTATTCAATCTTATATTGACTACCCTTTTTGTGTAATGACTGATCAGTCCCATCTTGTGTATGGGAAGATCACTGGAATATGTATTCAACATCATTTGATCACGTGCCTTCTGTGTTTTGACTCATCTGCCCCACTTTGTGTATATGATCATCATTGGGAAAGGTATCCAACATCCTGTTGACTGAGTACCCTCTGTCTGGTGAGCGACCAAGTCTCATCTAGCAGCAGATGTTCTGGGAGAGGTGGAGCAGGTAGACCTTGGCACAGAGGGCGTTTACGGCGCACAGAAGTTAGTGCTTTAGTCAGTTTGGCAGTAAAACTGTGCCCCGAAAGTGGTCTCTTGCAACCATCTCTTCCCAACAGGTAGAGGAGTGCACAACAAATGGATTAAAAAAACGACAAAGACTATGAAAATGAACATTGTGAAGTACTGAGCCACCGACAGAATGCAAGAAACATGGAAGTAACGAGCTTCGACATATCAATCTTATTCAGGCAGGAAAAGAACAAACAGAAATAAACATATGATGGAGAGATGGAGAGGGGGGGGGGGGGGGGGGCAGCAAGTGCTGGTGATCCAGACTTCAGACAATGTGAAAATAATTTAAAGGGGTAGGGATTGTGAGGAAAGGCATATGAGGGTTGGGATGAAAAGGACGGCGTGAACTATGAATATTAAATCCTTCACTGACAGCAATGCATGTTATTGGAATGTCTATTTCTAACAGCACCATTTGTTTATGCCAACCCAGTGGCAAAATTCGCCTTTGGGAGCGAAATACTCAGCTGTCATGGTCTTCCAGTGGTTGTGGCACTCCCCCCGAATGTATCAAATATATCTATGGAACAGCACCAAGATTTTGCAGTGTTTCCAACATTATGGAGGAAACATCACTGTCCATTTTGAAAGAGGGGAATGATTTGTGAATAAGGAGAGCGGTTAGTCTGAATTACATAACGGGAAGAACGGAAGGGTGAATGTTCAGGCACGTGCTCTTCCTCATCTGTCGGGGAGTGAATTCAGGAGCGAAGTGATTACGAAACAGAATACCGCTATTCACCCCCATTTCTAGACCTAGAAACAGAAAGAAGTTTTGAGGGGTAACTCCATTTCCCTTTTGAATAGATGACTGGTCTAAAAGTTTTTTTTAATTGACAGTCTTCACAAAAATGCTTGTGGGAGCAGAGGAGGTGTTATGGTGACAGAGAATCAATCTGTGTGTGTACAAAGAGAAATACAGTTGCTAGACAAAACCACATACACTCACCCTAAAGTCACTTTTCTCATCGTCCTCTTCTCTTCTGTATGTTTCCGTTTTTCATCCCCTTCCTGTCCTGGAAAAGTCTGTCTTTCTCCTTCTTCCTCTCTTGTGGATGTCTCCATTGTTCATCAAGCCTGTCTCGCAGAAGAATCTTCTTTCTCTAATCATATTTCTTGTTCATTAAAGTGTGAAAGTCTGCCAGGACTACATTTGGTGTTGAGCAGCATACATCTCTCTCTCTCTCTCTCTCTCTCTCTCTCTCTCTCTGTGTCTGTGTGTGTGTGTGTGTGTGTGTGTGTGTGTGTGTGTGTGTGTGTGTGTGTGTGTGTGTGTGTGCTGACATCCATGATGTTGTCCAGCACTTGTGATCAATACTGGATGGTGTCAACTGACACCTCAGTCAGTCCTTACATGGTTGTTTACCCCTGGTCATCACTCACACAGATTTTTGGGGTTGTATTATTTTACTTTTTGTAGAAGAAACATGAAACAGAAACTGACCTTTGTTGTCCTGGAAATCAACCATGTCTGATCTGCGATTCAACATGTCCACAGCGCAGGTGTAATTTAGTGTCACCTCGATGAACAAAACAATTGTCCACCCAGAAAAACAGACCCAGGGACAGTCTGAGTAGTGCACTGGCTGAGCTAGAACGTGGTGTT
>JADBJO010007425.1:0-2500 GCA_016801955.1 Conus betulinus | reverse complement strand
TATTATTATTATTATTATTATTATTATCAAATTTAAGGATGTGTGTGCCACAGGCTCTATCCCTGTCCACATCATTTAAATTAAGAAATCAGAAACCATCAAATAACTGAGTATATTTGAAAATCAAATTACTACTATATATGTTGTGTTTGAAAGTTTGCTTTGTTGTAGGAAGCCTCTTCGGGGTCATGGACGAATGACTTGTTTAATTGTGACTACTTGGGTGTCACACGATGAATGAGATTCGACGTGAGTTAGAAAGGGAGAGAAAAATGAAGAACATGTAGTGTAGTCCATACTTCGTTATTTATGATCGCCTTGGTGCACTGCATTTATGAGTATACCGTGCGTTCATCTTAAAAATTATGTATTGTGTACTGTGCGTTTCTTCGTGTTATGCCGTTTACATGAACATCGTGCTCGGTTGTTAATTCTTTTGCCTTAGCACAATTACAGCTAGCCATGTAATTATTGTATAGTACTAACGTAAGTTTTGAATTATCTGCGCCTTCCACGCGCTCAAGATGCTGTATCCTGTGGGTACCCCCATAGGGGGATGGATTTTTGTGTGTGTAACCCATCTTCATCCCGCAATATGGGCGGCCATACTCTGTCTTCAAGGGGATGAATGCTGTTTTCTTTTATGATGATATTGGTAGTGATATCGGTAATCATAAGAAGAAGAAGAACAGGAGGAAGAACAAGAACTGTTGATGGGGAGGGGGGGGGGGGGAAGACGAAGAAACAGAGGAAGAAGGACGAGAACAACGTTTAAGGGGCCGCAGGTCATTGGCTTCGTGTGTGTGTGTGTGTGTGTGTGTGTGTGGCGGGGGGGGGGATGATGATGAATTTCCTTTTTTATTCGTGATTATTTTGGGGGATACCGGTATCAAACTGAGCCTTAGGGGCAGACATGGGCAGAGAATGGTCTTCGAAAAGTTTTGCAGGTTTTGACATTTCAAGTGTATGTTTCTCTCTCTCTCTCTCTCTCTCTCTCTCTCTCTCTCTCTCTCTCTCTATCTATCTAAGTTTGTTTACAGATGTATATATTATAGGGCCTATATATAACGTTTCGCTTAATAATTTGTGCTGACTAGGTCAGCGTCAGCATTGAATCGTGCACATTATTTGAATTATTGGAACGCTTTATGGGCTTCCTTGCTTAAAAGCAATAAACTCGTTGATTCGTTGACTTGTTGCCTCTCTCTTGCTGCTGCGTGTGTGTATGTATGTGTGGATCTTTTCTGAGTGATCGTTGTACATATGTCACAGAGTGAATGTGCGTTACCAAGGTTGGCATTAAGTACTTGACTGTTTTAGGGAGTTCGTTTAGTTACTACTACTTTGTTAACTGATATTCGGAAATCTCTGAACTTTGTTTCTTTGATCTCTGATGTAATTCCTTTTCGTTTATAATCCACTTAATCCAATCGGCGTAAACGAAGATACATACTGTCGTCATAGGCTAAAGGTCAGATTTTTTTGTTTGTTTCTGATGACATGCTTTCATTGAGGTTCCTCCTTTCCTATCCATGCATGCACGCACATACACACACGAGATGATGTCTTTCCTCTGCACACAACTGCATCCACTCCATACACATAAGGCGCAAACAAAGGTCAATTTTGATTCATCCCCTCCTTAATCTTTTAAAATCCCATGGGGGTTTTTTACTCTGGCATCAATCAAAGCTTATATATTTTCATAATCTGTCTTTTTCAGCTGGTGCAACCAATCAAGCACGCTTCTTCTTTAAAGTTAATAATGTTTTGCAGGTTTACTCACTGCAAGTGTCCACACACACTCTCTGTGGTGTCCGGAACTGGCTTCCTCTGTGCGGGGATCCCATACTGCCCATACATATCATCACATCTACTGGTCGGCGACAAACTTTTGCCCAACCTGGATCTTCCCGCGGATCGGAGCTTGGCCCGGGAACGCGCGCAGCCCCCGGCCATCCACCTTAGTGCCCGATCTCCAGTCTCTTCTTTCCTCTACCGCACGGGGAGTCGGCCCAGCTATAACAAACCAGATAAAACACGAGTTCAAAACACTGCCAGCCAGTTAGCAGTCATGTTACACTTTAACATTTTTGAACTCTTCAATTTTTCAAACATAGTTTCGGTTCCGACAATAAACCGTTGAAAAACAAAATGGAGAATCATCTAGATTCTCACAATATAAAATTAGATACTTACGGCTTGAGTACCGCAACTACAATTCACATACTTCTGTATGTGTTAGGCCTCTGCCTTTATCAGTGGGCACAGTCCGCCTCTTCTTCATCTAAATCATCTGTTCCATTCTCAGAGTGCGCACCGATACAGGTCAACGCCTGTTTATATTCAAATCGCGTGAACAGTGTTAAAAAATTCACTCAAACCCTGGGCCACGTTCAGTCAATACGCTCCCTTGTGTCACACGACTAACCTATAGTGTAACGCACGAATCAATAATCTTTTTGTTAATCTGTACTGTCTCATGTAATCGTGTAGCATA
>JADBJO010007424.1:97340-113216 GCA_016801955.1 Conus betulinus | reverse complement strand
CTTCACACTTTGTATGGTGATTTTGCAATTTAGACACTAATATCTTTTGGGCTTTTTTTGAGTGCATGTTTGTTTGTGTGTATGCGTTCTTTTTTTTTCTTTTCTTTTTTTAAAGTAACAATAGGACCATGTTTCAAAAATCTGTGTCATAGATTTGTGTGAAATTTTGTGGATATTTTTGAAGTGCCAAGTTAGACCAAGGAGGAAACCACAGCACCCATGACCTTCACCTTGGAAACTGGCAATATTTTTATGCCATAATATATTGGGATGTCTTTCCGTTGTGATCTTTAAATTTTTGTGTGTGTCTGAATTAAACCATAGTCATTATGAATATTGGGTACTGATTAATGTGAAGGTGAAAATCACAGACATAGCTAAATGAAGTCTTCTTTATGAGTTTATTTTTATGTCTAACCTTTAAATGTGGCAATTTTTGTGCCACCATATTTTTTCTATACCCATCAACAAAACAAATGCAAAACCCATCAACAAAACAAATGCTAAAATTAAACTTTTTAGTTTTAAAGAAAGGAAAACTTCTAATCTATGTTAGTATTGAATGAAAATTGAATATTGCTATAACCTTAAGCCAGAATGTCGAAACCCATGTGGTAATGAAAAGGAAAGAAAATTAAAAACTGTTACACACATTAAGTTCTCATCCCCAGCTGGAGCACTTGTACCATGGTGTTTAAGGTTTCAGCTGGTGGAATGATTCTTGGAGCCTTCAAGACAGCTTTTAAAAAGAATGTCCCCATGAAAATCCATTTTTGCCACTCTTAGACATTTCTCTGTAAGGATGTTGCTCTGTCAGTAACAAGACCAAACATACCTCAGCTTTTTACTCTGGTCAAAATTTGCAAAACCATGCTTTTTGCATTTCTTTTGCTGGTCACTAGTGGTCGGTATAAGTTAAGATTTTCAAAGTTGGGACGTGATTGTAAATAATGAATGCTGTTCCAGTTTAAGGGCATAATAGGATTTGAGCCATATCTCCCATGCAGCCTTGGGGGTGAAAAATATGGCGTCCAATGCATCACAGCCTTCGGCTTAAAAACGGCATTACAGCCTATGACCAAATCTGAAATGCAACCGACAACCAAATCTGCAATGCAGCATGAGACCGAACCTACTGTGCAACCGATGGCTGAAACAAGAACAATGCAGTCAGCCTCGGGCCGAAAAACTGAAATTGCAAACTAGAATTCGAAAATAACTTTGGAGCCTGGGGCCGAATTTGAAAACCTATGTCCAAATTTACAACATAGCCCACGATTAAACGTATATTCGCCCACGGTTGCAAAGTCATTTTTTGGCTGAAGGTTGTAATGAATTTTCAGTTCAAGGATGCATTGTAGTTCGGGTCAAAGGATTGGCATGCAAATTCAGCCAAAGGCTGCAATGTATTTTCAGTCCAAGAATGCAGTGTAATTTGGCTGAGGGCTACAATGCATTTTATGTCCAAAGCTGCACTGTATATACAGTGGTACCCCCCCCCCCCCCCCCCCCTTATAGGACCTCCCATTCTTAGACTCTCCCACATGACCTACTTCTCCGAAACATTGTTTTTCTTTGTATGTATTAAAAATACCCCTTTTATAAGACCCTCCCTTATAAGATCTAATTTTGGGTGATTTTTGAAGGTCTTATAAGAGGGTACCATTGTATCTGCCCAATTCCACTTCCACAATTAAAGTGTAACTCACCCCTATATAGTGATTTTTAGGATACTGTTCGTTATTATGTCGGGTAAATCGCTGTTGACAGGACACGTTTGCCTATCCGACCCACCGACTGAGCGCAATTCCTCATTGAAACATTCACTTGTATCTGCGTTGACGGAAATTACCGACAACATATCTTAAATAAATGTCAGCGAACCGCCCAGAGAAACGTGGACAAACGAGTCACAAGACAACACACAACGCGTTTCGACCTCTTAGGTCTTCTTCAGGTAGACCTAAGAGGTCGAAACGCGTTGTGTGTTGTCTTGTGACTCGTTTGTCCACGTTTCTCTGGGCGGTTCGCTGGCATTTATTTAAGATTTGTTTAGATTTCCGCCTGCAGTCGTTTCACTTTGCAACTAGATCTACCGACAACATGCCGAAGTTTACCGGAAAACCTGTGACGTAGTATTGACATAGGTAGAACATGGCGAGACAGGACGCCAGTCGGAACGTACGAGTCGAACCCTACCAGTTTGAACCGCCAGCACCGAACAGAAGAGCGGACGACGAAACACGGGTAGAAGTGGAGGCACCAACACAAAATCGCGCTGGCAACACAGATTGGTGAGTATTTTGTCGTCCATGAATGATCTGCAGTTAGCACAGTGTGTCGTCCTGTAAGTGACCGATTTGGCTTCAACTTCAAGCTCATCGTGTGTTGATGACCTGATCACTGTACGTTTGTGTTGATTTGTTGGAAGGATTTAGAAATTTTGAGAAGTCCAATGAAACAGAGGTTGCACACTTTTCGCTGGTTACTCAAGAAAAGGTCTGTTTATTATTGTGGGGGTGGGGTGGAGAAGAAGAAGAAGAAGAAGGGGGTGTGTCCGTGTGTGTGTGATGACAAACGAAATGTGCAGTATAAAATCACACTTATGTTATGGCTTATGCTGGATGTGGATCAGCACATATTCCCGAGTCTTCATTTAGATCCACCCTCACCACACAATCCATCTGCTAATAAGAACAAAGAAATATTATTTTGCTTAGTGATGTTTAGAGCTGTGTTTTCAAGTTCATGACCATCAAAAACAGGATGGGTTTTGGTGTGTGTGTGTGTGTGTGTGTGTGTGTGTGTGTGTGTGTGTGTGTGTGTGTGTGTGTGTGATGTGCACGTACATGTGTGTGTGTGTGTGTGTGTGTGTGTGTGTGTGTGTGTGTGTGTGTGTGGACATTACATGAAAGAAGAAGACAGTGTGTAAAACAGTCACTGAAACAATCATCAAATAAGCCCAAGAGCATACAAGTTGAGCTGGAAACATTACCAGCTACTTTATTCTTCAATGTAAAGTTATAAAATGAAATCATGCAAGGGGTTTTTCATTCATGTAATAACAAGTACATACTGTTTTAAAGGAAAAAAGTACAGTACATATGTTCAATGCCAGATTTTATTTGCTTCCTTACAAAATTTCTTCTTTAAGTTTTATTTTTTGAAAATATGGTTACACTTAATAACAGCAAAAGTTTCTGCTTGAGTACAAAAGTGAACAAATTTATCACTTGGTTATGTATTACAAAAGTGAAAGTGTTACACGTCACAATAATGAATATTTCTAAAAATTTGTCTGAGAGTGTGCAACAGGGAGAGTTGAGAGACCAGACAGAGCAGAAAGGAGAAATAAAGACAAGGACAAGGGAGGGGAGAACAGGGAACTGCACAGCTAGAAAAGAAGGAATTATTACTCATTTAAAAAAACAACAACAAAAAAAAAATTACACAAAAAGAAAGAAAGAAGACTTCATGAATGTACATACCATAGTGTGAGGAATGTCCTCATGATCTCTGTAAATACATCTAATGACTTGTGTGAAACATTTCAAAGTACTACCATCGCCATTTTATATCAAAAGCAGAAAGCAACTACAGGCAATGGTAATGATATCAATACTAACAGCAGAACTAGGAATAACAATTGAAGGGGAACAAAGGAAAATGAAAGGAAAAAATATTAGAAAAATATCAGATGCTAACACGCATAAAAAAAGTAACATTAATAGCAATTCCAAGTTTGTTTGTTTTTTTTTTTCAGGTGTACATGTGGAAACTGTGTTGCGATGAACACCAACCATGAAAGCCACTGTTGCACAGAGTCTGAGAAGATATGGCAGAAAGTTTTACGATACAGGTACAATGAATAGTTATACCGTCAACTTTCTTTATCAAATAAAACAGAATGGAATGTCTTTTTGGTTTCTTTTAAGGCCATGATCTGCCATTGTATACTCCTTAAATGCATATATAATGCACACATATTCAGACATAAACAAAGAGAAATGATTGAATTTGTACATGTATGGAATACACCTTTAAGTTTATTAAGTATTTTTTATGGATTTATTATTACTTGATGAGTTTATTCTGCAGTTTATAGAATCGTCCAAAATACCTGATAATACAAAGATACTAGTAGTACTATATGTTTTTTGTTTATTTTGAAAGATTCTGTAATGTTACTCAGTCTTTTTTGTTTGTCAAAATTGTCATAGTAAGAGTTAAGATCAGTAAGTGATAATAATAAGATGTCAAATTATTCTGTCTTAGATCAAGGTGACATTATTGAATTTATTTAGAGTAGGAACATTTGGAATCTTGAGAGAAGTAATTTGTATGACTGATTATCCCTGGTACAAGCAAAGGTGATGTTTTCAGTTGAGTTAGTTGGTATGTGTACATGGGTGGTTAATACGATGTATTAACATACACAATGACTTGGTTTTACCTAAATTTTTTTGAACTTGTTATAGTGACTGATACGGGTAACAAGGAAGCCCAGTTCGAATATGGACTGTATTGTTGGTCAGTGGCAAAGTTTCCAGTGTGGCTGTCATGCAGATAATGATGATGTAACATACAATTGTTCTAGTTCACTCTGCATACACATGTCATAAATAAAATAAATAGCTGTGACAGGTCAGCATGTGCCCTAAGACTGTGATATCATTCTGTTCAGGTCCTTGCAAGTGGAAAAAGGTGGAGGTCAGCCAGCTGAGTGTATCACTGCTGTTCGTGGTTTCCAGACTGTCTGCCTTGACCCTGATGTGCTGGAAACTGCCTGTCATCAGTACAAACAGGAGCATGGGCAGATGAGGGCTTTTACAGAAGAGTAAGTTTGTACAATCTGCTTGTATGTGCCAGTAATTTACTGAGTGAAAGGAGTGTTTAAAAGGGACACCTAGAAAGTAATAAATGACACATCCAGCTGTGACAGGGATGAAAGTGAAAAGGGCACAGGAAGGTACATGATATCAAATGGTGTACTCTAGTAAAGGGGGCCCCCTTATCACAGGTTTCAGTGGTTAGATTTTAAATGTCCTACCCTAGTCAGCTTGTTGTTTGCCTTCTAAGACTTACCAAGACATGACGGACATACAATATGAGAACTCTGTGATATCGAAAAAAAAAATCCTTGAGTACTAATTCTGATTGTGTGTGTGTGTTTTGTGACTACATGTGCATCTGTATTTGTATAAAGCCAAGTGAAGTTCCATTCTATTCAGTGAATGATTATGGCTTGTGTTCTCATTGTGTTTTAGGTAGAAGCTCTCTAACTTTAGTGAAATTTGAATGAAGGTGTCTATGTCAGGAGCTTACTCAGTTACTGCTTCCAATATTATCTCCCTACAACATCTTTTTGCTGTTCCTCAGATACTCTGAAGTAAGAAGCTGCAAGCAGTCTCTGATATGGACAGGAAATATCCTTCTACATTCACATCTTTCATGTCTCTTGCATTGTGCGCTCTAGGGTTTATAGTACACTGTACAGTAGTTATTCATGCTCGGGTCAATACAGCAAGATAAACTGTTTAGAGCTTAAGGTGAACTGAAATACACCTACGTTTCTTGCTACTTTTTTCCTCCATCATTGACCAAATGCAACTTTCTTTCCACAGGAAATACGGTACATTGGCTACAGGCAGCTTGTGTGGTGTGGTGTTTTGGAATTCTGGGCAGAAACATCCGTGTTCCCCTTCCATCTTGCTGTGTTCACAAGATCCATGAACATTTCCAGTCAGAAAAATATTGTGGATTCCAGTGGCCTGAATTGGACTGAACACAGAGAGAGAGAGAGAGAGAGAGAGAGAGAGAGTGTGTGTGTGTGTGTGTGTGTGTGTGTGTACTCTTACATTTGTATTTTATAGGATTTCTAAGACTTCTTCCCTAGTGTAGCAATGTACTTCCTGCTTTTTTTTATGTATGTTTTTTTTTTTTGTTTTTAGGGGTTTTTTTTTTTTTTTTTTTTTTTCTTTGTTTTTTTGTTTCGTCATCTATGACCCAAGCGGCATTACTCTAAAACAATGAAAGTTGCTCACTCATGAAGAAGACTGATGTGGTGGTTATTCTGTCTGCTAAACAGTATGAAAAGCATTGTCATCAGATAGAAATGGTTTTCTCCCTATCCCACCCTGCCCCTTTTCCACCTTTTGTCCTCTTTAAGAATTTTTGGATAAAAAAAATAATTGGGTATTGGAAAAAAAAAAGAATAGAACCTAAGTGTTCCACTCCATAACGTTGCATCTTGGTGCTATGATTCAGTTGAAATGTCCTAAATAATTTGTTTACCAAATCTGTTTGCCTGTGAATGTCAGCTTTGCACGCAAGCGACTCGCACCTTTTTAAGCGATTTATCAGAAAGGATGACTTCTGTATGGTGGAGAAATTTGGGATTTCCGCATTTCTTTCTCTTGTGTGTGTGTGTTTTGTAAAAAGTAAAAAAGGTTCTGTACTCTTGGGACTTTTAGGCGCTTCTTTGTATTACTATTAGGCACAGCACCAAGTTTTGAACAAAAGGAATGTAAAAGCCTTAGATAAGGCGCAGTGGCATATCAGGCGTGCAAAAAGTAGAAAAAGTTGAAAACAGGATCAAATTATCCAAATTACAAAATACACACACAGACATTAAATCAAAATGTTTGTACAAAACAACATACATACAAACACAGAATCAAAATGTAAACATTGAGTACTACATTAGAGACTGATGATGAAACAGAACAGGGGCATGATCATAATAAGTCACTCAAATATATATTGAGGGGATCTCATGGATGAAATGACAACTTTTCATGGGGCTTTTCCTTTTTGCCTGAGCCCTGTAAAGGGCGCTGCAGTATTTAACATGCAGAGGTCAAAATGAAAAAGCCTTACTAGTCCCTGAAAGTACTGTGCTGCTGGGGAAACCCATGATGCGCCAAAGTAATTTTTTAGAGCAATCATGCATCTGATTCCTTTCCACTGGAAATGTGTTTTAACTGCTATTTCTACTGTAATTTTCCTTTCATTTTCATTTTCATTCATGGATGATTGCCATCACTAAATTGAGTGTTTTGAGAGGACCAAAAATTGCATAAAATACTTAAATAGGTAAACATTATTGCCTGGTTGGTTCATAGGTGCAGGAGTAACTAAACTAGGTGTTGTGTTGGGCTTTGTCAGTCATAATTTTGACCATTTGGTAAGTGTTTGTTGCCATTAGGAAGTTTTAATATCATAGAAGACATAAAAACAATGGGAACCCACAAAGTAATTTGGTCTGATTCCTTCAATATATTGTGTTCTAACAAAATAGCCAGCATCAAGGATATGATTTATGAACAATTTTCATTTATCACACCAGGGTCAGATGCAGTGAAATAATGATCATTTTAGCAGCAGTAGCACAAATGCTGTCAGACTGTAAGAGTAACTGAGGATCAAGTAAATGTTTAAAACCAAAATCCACCCTCAGCCAGGTCTTGAGCCAGGTCAGTCTTGAGCCAGGTCTTCATAGGTTCATTTGGTATAACCAATCACAGTATCTTGCCATGTAAGTAGCCAGTGCCTCGCATTTGCTTGGATGGGCATGTTGTGCTGTCAGGGGGTCTGGTTTTTCTCTGAACTTTTCTGGAAGGGAACTCCTCAGTGCAGCTGGGCTCTCTCCATACTTTTGAAAGAGGTGGTGAAGCAACTTGGACACATAGCCTGTAAAGGTGTAAGACAGTTTTGTTAGTATTTATAAATAAAGTACACACTTTTAATTGGACTGTCCTTGTGATTATCCAAAGAAGAAAAGAGCACTAGGTATATCAGCATCCATCTACCTCTACACACTTCCCTCTGCCCCCCCCCCCCCCCCTCCTCCTCCTCACACACACACACACACAATCCACCACCTCCCACACCACACACATGATGAAAACAGCAATTCATCACCTTGTATGAAACATGAAAAGCACAGACTAATTATAGGCAATTTGACAGTAATTTTAACTTTTGCCAAAACTTTTTTGCCAAACAGTCATAATGCTTGCAACTTGATGGGAAAGACTAATAATGATGATAATGATAGTGCATTTCTTAAGAATGCAAACCATTACAAACATGAAACTACTGCAGAAAAGAAGTGTTGATAGAGAATTTGAGACAAGAAGACATTTGACATGTGAGCAATGTGCCACACATAATGGCATGATCTATAGATGATGGCTTGAAACTTGTAATATATATTAGGGAATGTGTTTTGGTCTACCTTCAACTCCTTATGACTTACCAAACCTCAACACACTCTCACAGTCAGTAATGTTATTTTACAAGTACAGGAGGAAGAAGAAAGACAGACATACATAGCACTCTCACTTTTGGTACAGCAAAGAAAACATGTTGCTACAGCCATATGATTGTTATATAATTAATTTCATCAGTACTTTACATCAGTTTTACACATCCAGGTTTGAATTAGCTTTGAGTGCAAGTACTAAGTGACTGCTGGCTGCAGTTTCATACTGACTCATGATCACCCAGTTTATTGAGAGTGTCAAGCCTGTAGCCCTTTAGTAGTCATAGCACTTGACAAGGAGGTATGCTTGTGTTAAAGTGCTAGTTGTCTGAAATGCTTCTGTAAGCCATCTTCACCCTCCTGTGGGTTGGTAGTAAACATTCCGGTATCTGCTTACCACTGAGCCACCAGCAATATTTATGTGTTTCCCACATAACTCATGCAGTAACAGTATTCATCTCCACCCCATCTCTAGCCATCTTCCCAACACCACACACACACACACACACACACACACACAGTGGTTATAAACAGTGCCTATTTTTGTGGAACAACAACTCACCTTTACTGCGTCTGCAAGGTGTCATGTTTGGCTGCTGAAACACCTCGGTGCCTGAAATCAGTGGACTGTTGTTGGGATGCAGCAGCCAGGTCAAATGTGCAGTCAGTGGAGGACATGCAGCCAACACTCCCATGTTCTGCATGTACTCCATCTTGTCCTCCATCTCCTTGGATTCCATCTGGACATCCATAGTTAGTTATTTTAGTACATCTTTATTAGTCAATAAATTGCTGTACATCTTCTCTCTGCTGCGCTCCCTATGGTCTCTCTTCTTGCGCCTCTCTCTCTCTCTCTCTCTCTCTCTCCATTCCTGCCCCATTATAATATCCCCTCTCATTTAAAACATCTTCTTTGTAACCATTAAATCAAAACAATTCAATTCTGTTGTTTCATCTCAGTTTGGATTTAAAGAAATTGAAAAAAAAATATGGAAGGAGGAGGAGAATTATCTGAATAAATGGGTAGGTAGGAACAAGGATGGGGAGGGTTTGAGTTAGTGATCACTCTGCATCAGGTAGTTGGATGGACGGAACAAGTGTAAGTGTGTGTGTGTGTGTGTGTGTGTGTGTGTGTGTGTGTGTGTGTGTGTGAGAGAGAGAGAGAGAGAGAGAGAGAGAGAGAGTGCGTGTGTGCATATGTGTGTGTGCGTGTGCATGCATGCATGTGTGTGCGGCGAGCTGCACTGCATAATTATGCATCCTGTAAGTGTAACATCCCTTGTAAATTCCCAAGCAAATGCCCAGCACCTAGAAAACACCCATCCCCTATTTTGGGCCAGAAGTTATGCAGAGGAGTCGATACTTAGCAAACGGCACACATTTTTTTTTCTTGCAGTTGGCTTACTTTATGACTCATGTTTCTCTGTCTGTGTGCCCCCCCCTCCCCCCCCCCCCCCCCCCCCCCCCCCCTCTCTCTCTCTCTCTCTTAATCTTTCTCTGTATGCCTATCTCAATGTCTTTCCCTACCCATCTGCCTGTCTCTGATGTGTCTGCTGTCTGTCTTTACATTGGAACCATTTACTATTTAAAATAAGACGTTAAAAATATTCTGGATGAAAACCAGACAATGAAAAAAAAATCATGATGAATTTGATAGAAACCATACTGGTAATTCCTTTATTGCAAACCATCACCAAAAACAACACTGAAAATCAAGATATAAGAAAATGATGGTGCATCCAAGGGCCGCGAGGCCCATCACTGGCCCTCAATACTATTTCTACTGTCTCTCTCTCTCATCTCTGATGCATCCCCTTTTTGCCTGTCTCTTTTTTCCAGTTTGTCTCTGTATTTTCTAGAGAAAATCTTTCTTCCATTGATTCTGTTGTTGTTTTTTTTACCCATTGCCCCCCAAAACTGAAGCCACAGAAACTCCATGTCTTTGACCATGTCCACTCTAACTTTGATAGAATTTCCTCCTATGTTTTTCATGTTCCAGCACATGACAGATGAGGCATTCTTTGGTGTCTTTTATTGGGTGTTCCAGGAACACAAAGCAGAAGAAAATGCAGCAACATAAATCTGGGGCTCGACATGAAAACGCATTGCTTCCACCTACCGTTAATCACCATAGCACATTGTTAGGTTCATGTTTTGTATTAGAACTTAACAAAATAACAATGTAGCGCATACACTATTTGAAAACGGGAATGCATTTTCAGGTACAAACATAGCAAACGACCACCCCTACACTTGCCCACAATCCATGCAGAAGGGTGGTGGGCATTTGCTGGGGATTTTATGGTACTTACTATCACATTGGCCGGTGCATCATAATCTTCATCATCTGGGTCCGCACGGATTATCCTGCTGCAAAAAAAAAATTACAATATTGTTTTGAAATATCAGTAGTTTATTGAAAGTGATTATTTCATTTCTTAAAATTAAATTTAGAAATACAAAATTAACCATGAAAACTCAAAAATAGAACTTGGCAGTGATTTGTCTACCGAGAATTTTTTGCAACAACTTTCCGCTGTAATATATATACATATTTTACAACTATTGCTCTAAACATTCTTGTTGACTGAAAGATAGGGTGTGAGGTTTAGGGGAAAGGCACCTTGTTTTTCCAGCAGTTTTTTTTTTTTCAAACCTTAAAATGCAGACAAAACCTGCAATGAAATAGGCCAAGCAGGCTTAATAAGAAGCCTCAGCAGTCAAAAAGAATGAAATAAAAGAAACAGGAGCTGGAAAACTTCTCAGTTGTCCTATCAGATACACAAAAATCAACACCAATCTTTCATAGAATTTTGAAGGATTATTTTGTTCCCTGCATTTATTAATATTTTCTACCTGACTGGCTAGTTAATACTCTCTTTTTTTTTTTTCAGCAGAAAATCATCCTTTCAGTATACATTTAGTCTAGCTGAGGAACCCGTTTTGCCGGGAATTGAATTCTATGTACACACATGTGCTCTCTCTCACTCTCACACACACACATACACATTTTCTCTCTCTCTCTCTCTCTCTCTCTCTCTCTCTCTCTCTCTCTCTCTCTCTCTCTCTCTCCCATTTACTTGGCTGCTACACAGTAAAATCTTCGCCCTTCCCAAGAGCATCTCCATACAGTAAATTGTCTCCTTTGCAAAGAGCATCTTTCGCTCTACATTAAATAGTTTCCCTCGCTTACAGTGTGCTATTGATTTGCTAGATACGGACATTCAATTTATGAAAGTTGTAATTTTTGAGGAAAACATCAATGTGCTCCAGAAATGTTGTGAGAGGAATATGGTTTAATGCAATAAAGGTGTCTAGGCACTGAAATAATTCAAAACATAGGTTTACAAACATGTACTACTGTCTTAGTATACAGATTATCCATCCAAAATTCTTCAAAAATAAAGTGTAACTCATATATGTGTTGAAGTAATCTTAAATTGTCACATGCAAGGTTATCAGTCCTAGACATCAATGATATCCCCCCCCCCTTTCTGCACACACACACACACACACACACACACACACACACACACACACACACACACACACACCCCTTATAAGACTTTCCATTAGGCAAAACAAAAAAGAATTGTATGTTTCCAGCAATCCAACCTACCCTTGTTTTTGCTGCTGACCTTATTTTTTTTTTAAATGAAAAAAAAAAAAAAAAAAAAAAAAAGGCAATTTGAGCAATTTTAAACTTACCTTGCTCTTGAGAAGCTTAAAAACCTCATCAAAAGTAGCCATCTTGAATCTGAAATGAAATCAGTAGGCATTAAACACTGGTCACTCTGACTCAGAGATTGAGAATAGCCTTTTCACTTTACAAAGAATTAATAAAACATGGTTAGTCAAAAATTTTACATGTTAATAATAAGATGAAGAAGGTCTAAGAAAAGAAGAAGAAGAAAGTTGTCACTGTTGCTTAATGTCACAAATGCTTAGTTAGGCCTGTCGTATTCTTGGAGGCCTACAAACACTGTGACTTACAGGAATATGACACACACCCACCCACCCACCCACTATCCCACTCGCACCTTTATTTACAGTCTTCAAACTGAATCTCTCAGCATTTACTATTTTCTGTGGGTGTCAAGTCATCAATTACTGAAAACTGAAAGAAGCTAAGTTTACCACTTCCACAATTCAAGAGGTCCCAAAGTCTTAAGTCAGGGATGAACCCCAGTCGGCACTGCCCCTCCTTGAAACTCTTTTGCTTTTTAATTCTGTAACCCTAACCCATGAAGTACTTGAAAATAGAAAACATTTCCACTGATATTTAATGTCACAAGAGCCACTGTGGCTCAGCTGGTTTGTCACGAGCTCGTGATCCATCACTGTGCAAACTATCAGTTCAATTCAAACTTTGACCACAGGGGTGTGACCCTAGGAAATATTTTATTTTCCCATTCCATCCAGGTGTAAATGGGAATCTGACATGATCAGCTATGGAAAAAAAACGTCCCCCAGGAAGGATGAGACTCAAAACCGAGGCCCCGTTTGCGAACTTGCACAAAAATGTTAGGCACACATGAAAGCACATTCTGATTCAGTAGTAGGCCATGCTGTGCCAGTGGAAACAATGGATGACGCACATGGATTTGCTGTCTGAACGAAAACTATGGGTGAGGTGCAGAACTAACAACCTCAAATGGCAGAAGAGGAATAAGAAGCTAAAACTTTGGCATCGGGCTACTGCATATGTGCCTGCTGCTGACACGCCCAGTACTGGGGCTGTGAAGTTTTGGTTGTGTCGGTCGGGGTTTGCTCGCGGGGGCGCCGGTAGCCGGACTGGCCTGGCTCAAGTCATGAAACATCGAGAAGACTACTATTTTTAATTCAACTTTTTTTTTTCGTTCCGTTTCAGTACTTATATTTTTTTCTTCCTGTAACAACGCACAATGCTGCATAAGTTTCTAGGGCCTACTGAGACAGCGCAGTGTTACGAGTATAATACTGAATCGAATCTAACGATTTGATTCAGATTGCAGTGACAGAAAGATTAAATTTAAGCTCGACGCAATAATGATAATATAAACATGCACACACACACACACAAAGCCCAAATTTACAAAAAAAAATTACTTACATCTTCTTGTTGTCGAAGGTCTTGAACCAGGCAATCTCTACAACACTCGTAGCGAAGACCACACATCCGCCATCTTGATGATAATCCTTACGCACCCCAATCTCATTAAACATCGAGATACGGACGTTCCATGTTTCAGTAAAGAATACAAGTATCAGTGTCAAAAATCATTGCCAGACACTAATTTTTTTTTCCCATTATTTAAAGTTTTAACCTCCCAAAGTGTTAAAAGTTTACAAGTAAATTGAAAGGAGGTACGAAAGGAATGATCGGATTTGGCCCAGATTTGGGTCTCGTTCAATGCTCGCTTTCTCAAGCCACGATTGAATTCTAAAAATAGCTTGACTGTGAGTGTGTGCGTATATCTGGCAAGATCGACGGTTTACAGAAAAGACTTTACAAAGCCCTTTTGTTCTGTTTTTTAAAATAGTTAATGTGATTAAAGAAGTTCATGTGTAACTTTTTTTCAAAACAAACCCCCTTCGAAAAAAAGATATTTTACCAAATAGGCTGGTTGCCATAAAACCCTTTATTGCGCTGGTTGCCCTAAGGTGAAGATCATTAAATCGATGATATTCACAAACGCCTTATTGGAAAAAGCCAAAATGTACCCCAGACAAACTTAAGACAATAAATCCCCGATAGCACACTGAAATAAGGCTGTATGCACGATTCCCTTCTCGTAGCAGGCCAAAACCTTAGGGCGACCAAATCGCGGTTGTCCTAAGTGCAAAGTAATATAAAAACGGGTTTATGTCAACCATTGGTCACCCTAAGTACCCTTTAAGATATATAAGTGAGGAGGAAATGAGCAGATCAGTTAAGAAAAAGTGGAAGGATGGGGTTGGGAGAGGGAGGATGGGGGGCAAGAGCAAGACAGAGGAAATGTGGAAGAGCAGACGCAATTCGGAGTAAAACAGCAAGAGCAGCAGAAGGGATTGGAGGAAACTATATTGCTTTAAGTCTGGACAAGAACACCACGCGTTGTATCATGACAAGCAAGCAGGTTAACAACAAAGATAAAACACACACCATCACAGTCAGTTTCGCATCCAATAGACAATCCAGTTGTGTACTGCTACCGATTTTCCTAATCTGTCTGATGCATTGCTACCCGAGTTTCTGTGCAGAGATTGCCGGAAGTGTTAAAACCAACAGAGATACCACCAGTATATCATCCCTGAAGATTGGTGACTGGTGTCCAGGTGTACACTTTTTCATGAAACAAACCAACAAACGTACACCACTTATACAGAAAAATGCGTCTGACTGTGGCTACGCCACCTTGGGACGCCTTATGGTGCCTCAGAGAGTAGTATATGGACTGTGTGGGGGTTACACTGTGTTCTGTAACCTGCACGTGAAGGTGAAATGGGGTAAATATGTGCGTGCTCATGTTCAACAGCCGGTATACTGGTGTGGTTTCGGTTACAGAAAGATCTGGACCATTGATGTGCAATTAAAATCAAGCCTTTCTTCTAAAGTACATCTGGAATGTGAATATTATGTCCTTGAAGAGTGTTTTTTGAGTCACGTGCAAATGTGATGTGGGTGATGATGAAGAACAAACCGACTGCTACAATAAACTTTCAAGCAATAAATTATAATAATTTATTTTTGCGATGTATGACAAATTATTCTGGATATATAATTTTACCATACGTGGCAAAGAGTATTCCCTTCAGCACAGATCTGACGTTGCATTCAAGATGTGTCGTCATGCTTAGTGTGCAGCAGTCATACACACTTCGTCCCGATGATGACAGGGGTCCAATACAAGTGACTTACAAGAAACATGGCACTTTTCAAGTATTCAGCGCTTATGTGAGTACCAGGCGGTCCACACCAGCCTACATATTCCTAGCTTCATATATCAGAATACACTTCATTCATGATGGTTTAAGACTAAACTTTCTCAAAATGTTTTTTTCTGTTTTTCTTGCCTCTGGACATCCTTATAAACTGCAAAGTGGGTTGTTCAACTGTTCTGTGATTAATTATTCCAAATTTCATCACTTTCTGCAGTGTAATCTGAAGACGGAGTGTGAAGATGGACGGGATGAAACAGAACACTGTCCCTTCAGCAGCCCCGAGTGTCAAGGAGCGGTGGCTTCAGTTCACAAATGCTTTAAGCTGGTCTTGTCAGATGATTTATTACCTGAACAGGATCTATTATCCAATGAGTGTAAGAAACTAGGCTACCGTCTGGCTTCTGTAAAAACTCGAAAAGAAGTGACAGACTCCCTACCATTGTACAAATATCATTTCAATTTCAATGTACTATTGGGTTACACTTCAGGTTGGCACATGGTACCTTTTATGTACAGTAGGTTCCGTAAGTGGTCTGACAATACTATGATATACAACGTGAATCACTTCAGATGTAAGCCATATCTTGCATCTAGTCAATCTGCCACACTGAGCTGGACATCAACTGGTTTTATCGAATGTGAATTTAAGTGGTATCCATCATTAGCACAATGCGAAATTTCGTTACAAGCATTTGGAGTGTTTCCTC
>JADBJO010007424.1:55000-77500 GCA_016801955.1 Conus betulinus | reverse complement strand
AAACTTTGTCCAACAATATATGGACAGGGCAGACAGGCAGAGAGAGAGAGAGAGAGAGAGAGAGAGAGAGAGAGAGAGAGAGAGAGAGAGAGAGAGAGAGAGAGAGAGAGAGAGAACAGAAACAAAACTAGAAGAAAAAGGATACAGAACGACAAGAAAAAGATAAATAACGACAAGAAAATCTAAAAAAAAAATAGAGTTTGAAGAAAGAAAACTACAGAAAGAGAAGGAACAAAATCAAAGAAAACTAGAGATAGAGGCCAAGGATAAGGAGAAGGAATGGCAATCTAAACTGAGACAACTGAAATTAGAGACTGATGCGGAAATTAAAACAAACAAACAAACAAACAAACAAAAAGCAGGCATCGAGAGAACATCCTCCACCTCCAGTCGGTTCCGCGAGTAAATTTCATCTGAAGTCACTATATATTCCAAAGTTCCCGCGCCGTTCAAAAAAAAAAAAAAAAAAAAAAAAAAAAAAAAAAAACAACCGACGACATTGACAGTTTTGTTTTTTTCCGATCAGGAACCATGCTACATCTTATGCTTGGCCGAAGAGAAGAAATGGACATTGTTTATCGCGTCGTTGTTTAAGGAAAGCACGTTGGCACTATACCACACACTCGCGGCAAAAGAAGGGTTGACTTGGGACCAATTAAAAGAAGAACTCTTAAAGAAGTTTCAGTGTTCAGATGACCATTTTCGTGAGCGTTTCCGATCAGTTCGTCGTCCTGACAAGGGAGAATCATTTCCGGTTTTTTTTGTTTGTTTGTTTGTTTTTTTTTTGTTTTTTTTAAGAATGAGTCACTGCTTAGACAGATGGATAGAGTGAAAAAAGATGAAGAAGACTTTTGAATCACTGCGAGATTTGCTACTTCGAGAGAAACTTTTTTCAGAGCGTCAGCAAAGATTTGACCACTTTTCTCAAAGAAAGGCAGTTCAATAACGTTGACGAAATGTGTCAGATGGCGGATCAGTACTGTATTGCTCATCCAGATACAGGTGTTGCCCGCAAGGGGGATTCGTCCCTTTTCGAGTCTCACGCGGCATTTCGAATACATTTTGGACAAGGAAACTATGAGGAGGAAATTGCGCTTCATTCCAAGGTCCTCATGGTTACACGTCTTATGGCAACAGACAACAACCTGTCCGTGGTCAGGGCCATGTCGGTTCTGGTGATTTCAGTCAGTACCAATACTCACCACCGGAAAGACCTTTTCCTTTCCGAGGGCGTGGTGAACAACATCTGCGCAGACCCTTTGGTTCAGTTCGTGGATAAGGTTGAGGTTCACAGATTGGCAGTAAGCAGTTGTCCGCCAACCAAACCATGCGTTGCCATTTGTGAGTGCAAATTCTATTTAAAATGGGACGGTCCTTTCAAAGGAAGTGGAACAAAGACTGGATTTGTTTCCACTACATGTGAAGAAGTTCTTGTTTTGGCAGCAGATCAGTCCATTGATGGTCTTCTTTTGGAGGATTGTGCCAGTGATGGTTTACAAGGTTCTGTTTTGCACGATACAGGTTGCAACACAGATGGTGTAAAGAAAACTTTTGTTCTCTACCAGACCAGTATCTTGACAGTGTTCAGAGATGCAGATCGTTTGGTGGAAAAATTGAAACTTTTCCACTTGCAAAAATTTCCGTCGATACACCATACTACTCCGGGGTCGCTTACCGCCTGTGTTATTGATAATCCAGTTTGCGATTTGATTTAGGGAAATCTACCAGGTGTCGCGACAGTATATATGGTGGTGCTGGAGGATCTTTTATTCCTTGTCTCATCAGTACAAAATCAAAAGTTGTAGAGCAGGGAAAACCAACAAAATCGCTCAAGGTTTCAAAACTGGATGAACTAAAAGTTACGCCAGACATTTTGAAGACTATGCAGAGAAGCGACGAGACACTAACGACTATATGTCTACCACAAAGTAGACCGCTCTGACATACCAACGGACAAGCCAACATACGTACTGGACTCTGAATCCTCTACAGGCATGTGCCTAGACAAGACAACAGATTGTGGTTCCCAAACCACTGAGGGAAACAGTAAAACATAGGCCCATGATGCATTGTTTGCAGGTCATTGTGGTATCAAAAGAACATTAAAAAGAGTTCATTTTTTCCCTTGGGGCCAGGGGTCAGAAAAGAAGTTACACTGTATTGTTGCTCTCGTGACATTTGCCAAAAAAAACTCAAAAAGATCGCGTCCCATGTGCACCTTTTCCAAAATGCCCCTAATTTCTGTTCCGTTCTCGGAAGGTGGCCATTGACCTTGTCAGCCCTTTCCCACCGTCTTCCTCAGGGAATCGGTATATCCTCACTTTGGTGGATACAACGACAAGATTTTTCCCGAGGCAAATTCCTCTAAAGAAAATTGATACAGTATCTGTCGCTGAGGCACTACTCTCTGTTTTTTTTTTTTTTTTTTTTCCAGAGTAGGACTTCCCAAGGAAAATTTGTCGGATTGTGGGATACAGTTCATTTCAGAACTCATGAAGGAAATATACAGACTGTTGTTAGTCTCTTCTGTTTCAACCACGCCATACCATCCCCAGTCCAATGGAATGGTTGAAAGATTCAATGGAACGTTAACGTCCATGCTGAGAAAAGTCACAAGGCAGGAACCCCAAGAATGGGATCGTTCCATACCTGCATTGCTATTTGCATACAGGGAACTGCCGAACGAAACTTTGGGGTGTTCACCATTTGAACTGCTTTTCAGACACTCTCCTTTGGATCAGTTAGTAACACATTGAACGAACGAACAAGACAGACATACCTGACAACAAGAACATTTATCAATACGTCCATGACCTGCATAACCGGATAAAAGACGCATGTGAACTTGCCCAACAGTCAGCTGACAGGCAAACTGACTTGTATAAGGACTTTGCTGACAGGAAAGCAAAGGCACGTTCATTCAGTGTAGGTGACACAAGGTACTTGTCCTACTGACAGACGAACACAACAAACTTCGTGTCATGTGGAAATGTCCTTTTGATGTCACTGGAAAACTTTCTGGAGTGAACTACAAAGTGAAAATGGCAAATCCCGATGGCTGAAGCAGACAAGGAAAAACACATCTTTTCAGACACCTTTTGGACTGTTTCAATGGACGGAAATGCCAATAATCACCCTACGTCCATAGACTGGTCAGGTCACGTAAATTGTCCCTTATTTTACCTTTCCTTTCCCCTACCTAGGAAAATGCTTTATATCAAATAAGGGCGTACGCGACGGAACGTCTCATGTCGCCACGTGAGGCTACATCACATGACACCCCCCAATCCCGGGGTGGTGGGAAAAAAAAGATAAAAAAAAAGCTTCACCAAGAATCTTTTTTCGTTTAAAAAAACACATACATATCTTTTTAATATACAACTTTAGCCACCAATCACCATTTTTTCATCACACAAGAGTTTCAATCAATGCTTAGAACTAACCTTCATGAACCATCATAAAGATCCAAAAATCGCATTCCAAAATCTTAGTTTAAAAAAAAATGCAAAATCAGTTTTGTTTTGTTTCTAAAAACAAAATTCATACTCCATCACCACAAATCACAAGTCACAGACAGGAAGAACATATAATGATACTGATTATTCAAAATGCCAATTATGTTTACATATACTAAAATGTAAACACAGGTTTTGTTTGTTTGTTTGTTTGTTTTTTGTTTTGTTTTGTTTGTTTCCTTGCTTGCTCTCACACAAACATATGTCCAAAAATCCTAACAAAGTGAGAATTTCCTCATGACTCGCTTGATGAGAAAAAAAAGCCAAGTGAAAAGTCTTTCTTCAAGCAAGAATATACAATATAGCAGTCCACTCGAAAGTTAAACACTTTTTTTTTTCATTCTTCACAATGGACCGACGTGGGAAAAACAAACAAACAAACAAACAAACAAACAAAACAAAACAAACAAACAAACAAACAAACAAACAAACAAAAACATGTATCTCATCAAATGAAGTATTCTTCATACAGTTACAAAGTAGCATCCTACTATGAGACACCAATGCCAATGCATATGCACTTTTGGAAAAAAAAAAAGATCAGTCACAACTACTTATTAATTCAGATTGACAGTAGCACACATAACACTGCCAAAATGTCAATAAAGTATTTCCACAATGAAAACAAACAGCAGAAACAATCTTTCCTTTTTATGCAGTTACAGCTGCAAGAAGGATACTGTGCACTCACCAACGGGACAGAAAATCTGCCATGACATTCTGAGTTCCAGGTAATGGCTCAATGTCAAACTTGAACTTCTGCAATGACAAAGCCCATCTTAACAGCCTGCTGTTTTTTGATCTTGGACGACTGTAAAAATGTCAATGTCCTGTGGTCGGTTTGTAACCGAAACTGTCTTCCAGTGAGGAATCTGGCAAATTTTCTCACAAGCCCCAACAATGGCAAGACACTCTCTCTCAATTGTTGAGTATTTTGACTTGTGTGTTAGAGAACTTTTTACTTGCATATTGCCTAGGGTGTAGCAATCCATTCTTTTCTTGCAAAAGTACAGCTTCCATGTCTTTGAAGCTGGCATCAGTTCTCAAAACAAAATCTCTATTTTTGTCTGCAAGACACCCACTTTACTAAAAAGAAAATAAAAAGTATGCAAATGCCGAATGGGGCTACACATGTTTCTTTTCCTACTTTCGATCCAACTCTAGGGGCGTAGCTATTTTATTCTCAAACAATTGTTTCAGGTTACAAAAAAATGTACACAATGATGAAAATGGAAACGTCATACTGGTGTCTTTTTCTTCATTTGAAAAACAAAAAAAAATTCTCTTCCTGAACATGTATGGACCCAGTAAGATAACCCCTTTGTTTTACGGCACACTCAACAAAATCATAAAGGATTATGACAATAACAACATTATCGCTGTAGGCGATTGGAATGCTGTGATACATCTTCACTTTGATTATTTTAACTATGTACAGGATAACAACCCTAGAGCCAGAGAAACACTGATAAATATGACTGAAGAAATAGGACTTGCTGACGAAGCGAAGACCATCACTAAAACAAATTTGATTAGACTATTTTCTGTTGTAAGATTGTCTTTATTTTGTTTTCGAAGATGTTGATATTTTATCAGGTTATTGGTCTGATCATTCTATAATTACTCTGTGTTTAAAATTTGGGAAAGGTGAAAAGTTTCAAAGTTTCTGGAAATTTAATATATCTAAATTAAAAGATAAAGAATATGTCGATGAAATCAACTAACTAATCCTAAATGTAATACGAGAAAATGCAGTCGATCTGTCAGCAAAAGAAGACCAGTCAATATACGAATTAGGAAAATTCTGCAAATTTCAGATTCCAGACAAACTATTTTCAGATTTCCTCTGATAAAAATTATAGAAAAATCAACAGCTTACACGATTAGAAAAAAAAATAGAAAGAGAACAATCTCTTAAAAGATATAAAACCACTAGAAAAAGATAGAAAATAAAACAGAAACAGAAATGAAGCTACTTCAACAACAAAATCAGGAATTAAGATCGCTCAGAGAGAAGAAGATGGAAGGAGTACTCCTAAGGTCCAAGGCAAGATGGGCCACAGATGATAAAAATAATCTGATATTTCTGTAACCTTGAGAAACGGAATTACATTAGTAAACATATCGCAAAACTAATAACCAAGAATGATAAAATAATAACCAAACAAAACGATATACTGAATGAAGTTAAAATCTTTTATGAAAACTATATAAAGAAAAAGAAACTCAAGACCATAATATTGAAGATCTTGTAAAACAACTCCCAAATTATCACGAAACGAAAACAAGAATTACTGGGAGAAAAAGTCACATAAGATGAAGCAGGCCTAGCCTTGAAAGACATGAGGAAAAAGCTCAGGTACAGATGGATTTGGCGCCAAATTCTTTAAGTTTGTTTTGAAACAATTAGGACCCTGTGTGGTAAGATCCCTTAATGAAGCATACAAAAAGATGGAGAACTTTCAACAATGCAAAAAGAAGGCATAATTATATGTGTCCCAAAAGGCGATGAGCCAAAAGATTTTTTTTTTTTTTAATTGGAGCCCCATCTCTCTCTTTTAAATGTAATATACAAGATAGGTTCTAAATGCATTTCCAACAGACTAAAAGACGTCTTGCCTTTACTCGCTAATACAGATCAAACAGGCTTTATGACCAATCGAGACGTTGGAGATAATATTAGACTGATTTACGATTTGATGAACTATTTAAACTTGAAAAAAAGAAATTCACTGGTTTGTTGTTGTGTATTGATTTTGAAAAACAAACAAACAATTAAACAGTTTTCGATTCTTTAAATTGGAATTCATGTTTTTTTGCGAAAGTATATATGCATGGGATAAAAACGTTTTATAGGAATATTAAATCAACAGTTATTGTAAATGGAGAGACTGCGCCATGGTTTGAGATAGAACAAGGATGTAGGCAAGGAGATCCCATTTCTCCGCATTTGTTTATACTCAGTGTAGAGATTTTAGCCATAATGATAAGGGAAGAAAAATGATGAAAGCAATAAAAATAGGTGGGATGGACCATAAGATAGCCCAGATTGCTGATGACACTCAGTTTGTTAAATAATGGTGATAGAGTTTCTTTTGAAGTTCTATTCATATTCTCGACACATTTGGCAGAGCTTCAGGTTTACACATGAACAGTGAGAAAACGCAAGCTGTATAGCACGGGTGTCAAAAAGATGCCAAAGACAACATACTGTCCACGTTTGAAAATTATATCGCCCGAAATTTAAAACACTCGGAATTTGGTTTACACAAGATTTAAAAAGAATGTGAAATGATGAACTAAAATGACACATTTTCTGAAATAAAAATGTTGTTCAAATGTGGACTCCAAGAAGTATTACACCTGTGGGAAGTGTCACAGTTTCAAAGTCATTAGTCCCATCGAAATTGATACATCTTTGGATTCTCTTTCCTGATCCACCTGACCCCCTCACCGAAAACACACACACACACACACACACACACACACACACACACACACACACACACACACACACACACATCACTTCAAAAATGTGTTTCCACCTTGAAATGGTAAAAACAACAACAACAAAAAATAAGATCAGCCGGAAGACAAGGACCAAAACGGTAAGAGAAGATGGTCTAAACATACCTGGCATTAGAGAATGCATTTATGCTTTGCAAATCTCGTGGATTAAAAAAAAAAAAAAAATAACAAAAAAACAACAACAACAACAAAAACGACTAATCATAAATGGAAGACTTTTTTTTTTAATCAATTTTTTACAAAGCCACCAGGGGATCCAAACGTGCATGCATGTTAAGTGACACAGAGACAGACTCGTCCCTAAGCATATACATCAAGTCTAAAAGTTACACTTCTATTAAAGATTGGTATAGTTGCCATTTTTCATGCAGTTTTTGACTTGACTTTACGCTTTTCGCAACTTGTTGTCAAAACTTTATATCTTGTGTCTTAAATAATGTAGAAAGCTTATCAAAATTGGAAGTTTTTTTTTTTCTCGCACTTGCATTTATAGATAAAATATTTTCCTAGAAGTAGTATGAAGTCAAAGGTTTCATCACCTCTAAAAATGATCTGCATGCCCAAATAATACCAATTCAACAGACAAATTCAAACAAGCTGCATGCTGACACTTCTCTTTCATTATTGCTTGAAGTTGTTGCCAAAAATGTGCCGCGTGTTCACAAAACCAAAACAGATGCAATGTGTTTTCCCTTTCTCTATTACAGAAAGTACAATGATCACTCAGTTCAACTCTCATTTTTGACAACACAATATTTGTACCCAATATACGGTGTAGAATTCTTATCTGAAACCATTTAAGTTTTATTTCTTTTTTTTTACCTACCTTTTAAAAATGATGATATTCCATTCCAATTGCTGGTCAAGTTTTTCATTCCACTTGTTGCAAAAAGTAGGGATTATTATGTTGTCACACAGAATGGCATCATAGTAAACACGTGCCCCTCCTGACTGAACAGATAAGTTTCCACAATTTAGACATTTCTTCATGCTTGTTATTTGTCATTGTTACTGCAGTTTTCCGAATATATGCGTTTACCTCCCTTAATAATCCAGTGTACGAAATAAAGTCAATGCAAAACCCATATTTGTAATTGAACTCTCTATATGCCAAAAGCGTGCCATCTTCTCTTTCATTACATGTCCAATTTTGTATATATTTTTTGTCGAACAGACTTTGATAAAAAAATTGTTTTTTTTTTATTTATCTTAATTTTCATTATAAAATATATTTTCGGAAGCAATTTCTTCGGAAAATGCAAGATATAATCCTTTTGCCCAAATTCTTTATATGCCTCAAATACATCAACCCAAAATTTTTTTCTGGATAATGACCTAGAGGAAGACTACAACCAATTTTTTTTTTCCAGATGACATATTTTTGGACAACTTGCCAAAGTAATGCTTTTCCACTTGTGAGACGATGTTCTTATTTTTCTAATCCATGCAAGTTTTAATGCAAAAATATATTCTTTTATTCTAGGCACACCAAGTCCTCCATTCATTACGTTTTTAACCACAGTTTTTTATTTATACGATCCCTTTTTCTATTCCAAACAAATCGAAATACTGAGTTTTGAATAGCATTAATTACATCATCGGGAGGATTTGGAAGTAGCATCCAGAGATGAATTAGTTTGGACAAGATTAAAGACTTTAAAAGCCCACCCTGCCTAGTGGAGTAATCTGTCTCTTTAACCATGCCTTATATAGCATTCTTATTTCAAGAAATCTAGCCTGCGTGTTTATTTCTGAACAATAAGCAAGATCATTGGTAAATAAGATACCCAGAATTTTGAACTGTGGTGGATTCCACTGAATACGTAAATGTTGCATATAGCAAATCGTTGAATTTTTCCTACTGCCAAGCCATATAGCACTTGTTTTTTCTGTGTTTAATATCAAACCTGACTTTCTTCCAAAACCTGTCAACTGTTATCAGAGTTTCCTCAAAAGACACTCTGTCACCTTCAAGCATAATTTCTGCATCGTCCGCATATTGTGAAATTTTGTGTTCTGTATTGTTAATTTGGATCCCTTTTATAATTCTATTATCTCTCAACATAATGGCAAGGATTTCCACACACAAAATGAATATGTAGGGTGAAACTGGGTCACCCTGCCTGCACCCACGACCCCCACAGGAAACCAACCAGATGCCTGTCCATTCACAAGAACAGTTGACTTGATATCGTTATAGAAAGTACTTATCCATTTACGAATATCTGGTCCTAAACCGAATGCTACAAGTACTTTATTCATGAATCCCCAGTCAAGGGAATCGAAGGCTTTCTCGAAATCTAAACATAACAGCAAACCAGGTAGTTGGTGTGTTTCCAAGTAGTTAATTAAGTCATAGATTAATCTAATGTTATCTCTCCGATATATCTGTTGACCATAAATCCTGTTTGGTCTCTCATTGATCAAACTTGGAAGAACCATTTTCAGTCTATTCGCAACACACATGCTGACCCTATCTTATAAACAACATTTAAAAGAGTAATTGGCCTCCAGTTTTTTATGGCATCTCGAGATTTATCCCCTTTAGGATACACACTATAATTCCTTCCTTTTGTGTGGTGGACAACTCGCCTAGTTTAAAACCTTCGTTTAAAGATCGCACAATGAATGTTCCAAGTGATGTCCAAAAAAAATTTGAAGAACTCAACAGTAAATCCGTCTGATCCAGGGCTTTTATTGTTTTTCATCATCTGTTTAAGTGCATAGCCAGCCTCATCCATAGATATTTCTCCTTCTAATTGTACCTTTTCGTTGTCTGTTAGGACATGAGGTAAGTTAACCATTTCAGAGATTTCGCAATCCTCAACTTCCTTGACCGGTACAATTCTACATAAAATTTTCACTTCATGTTGGATCCTTTCGACATCAGATATTTCTAAACCATCATTTAATATTAACTTTGTCATATTTTTGTTTAAGAAGTTTCTTTTTTCAAGCGAGCAAAAATATTGATTGACCTTTTCTCCTTCTGCTATCCAACGTGCTCGTGATCGAATCAAAACCCCCTGCATTTTAGCTTCCCTAAGTTTAACTAGTTCCTCTTTGTCCTGCTCTAAATCATGTCTTTCTTCATCAGTCAACTGTTCCTTTCTCTCTAACTTTTCAATATTCACTTCTAAACGCTTCTGCTTTTCGTTACTTCTGCGTTTTCTTTTCAGTTGCAAATGTTATGGTTTTACTTCTTATTTTCATTAATAAAACGTCTAGGAACAGTTGATCTGAAATAGTAAACTGAATTTCTGAACGCTCAATAGATGGTAGTTGTTCTCTCGAATAGGGCAGTACTGCGTACTCTTCTATCACAGCTTTATTTCCTTGTTAATTTCATCAATGTACTGTTTGTCCTTCAACAAAGAGCAATTAAATTTCCAGAAGGGGTATCGTTTAGTTTCTCTAGCAAAGGTTAAAGTCAGAGTAATCATTGAATGGTCTGTCCTGTATCCTGCCTTAATATCTGCATCCGTGACGAAGGTAGACACATAGTCTGAAACTAGAAAAAAATCAAGTCTACTTTGCTGCAGAGGAGAGGATCTGTGCCATGTGTATCTTTTCAACTCAGGATTCAACATTCTCCATATATCTGTAAGATCTAGATTAAACATCATGTCTTCAACTTGCTGTTGTGCTTTAACATTGTTATAATGCTTGTAATTAAAATAATCCATTGAAAAATCTTGAACCAGGTTCCAGTCCCCTCCAATTACACATTCTCAACACCAACATCCTTAATATGATCTTCTAACTCAACAAAAAAAATCAGGATCATCATGGTTTGGTCCCATACAGGCTAATAATCAACATCATCTTATCCAAAATGGATACGACAGCAAAAATGTAGTTTCCACCTGTATCTTTGTAAACCTTCTTTACACAAAATTCAAAATTATTGTTAAACAGTATCGCAACACCTCTTGAATTTGACATATATGATGCAAAATATGCTTCATAACCCCATTCTGCTCTGATACACACTTCAAGCTTGGGGTCAAAATGGGTATCCTGTAAGAGATACACCGAGAACGCCTTTTCTCTTAGATAGTGAAACACATCCCTCCTCTTTTTTTTTGATCCGCTAGGCCACGGCAGTTCATTGAACAAAACCTTACAGAGTTACTCATGTTATAACTTTATAAGTAGAGGCAGGAATACACAACTGTATACAGAAGCTACTGTACCCAGCAATCGACATACTATGTAACTGAAATACAGGTAGGTAAATACAAACAAAATCACCAGTCCCCTGAGTGACAACAAAATCTCACCATCTCTCTCGCAAAAGAAAAACAGCGTCTCATTGAACAAAGGATTTCCTCCAGTTGAACATAAAGACCAAATGTATAAAAGAAAAGCAAACATGACATAAGACAAAGCAAAAATTAGTAAAGTCAAAAAATCAAGGCTATAATAACAAAACATGGTTAAATTTTTGGGGAACGATGCGCTTATGTGCGCCGACAGCATTGAGGATATACTGAGAAACTAATGTGAGTACTTAAAAAGTACGGATGAAAACAACGGCGGGGAAAAAAACGGGAGGGACAGGACCGTGCGCCGAGTCAGCAAGTCTGCAGCCATCTGTCCACACTTGCGATATGACAGCGCGTGCCGTAGCGCGTGCAACCAACTTGTACGCGGCTTGCACGAGTACTTTTTCTGCTAATGCCAATCTAGTAGTAAACTACACACGAACCCCATCTACTGAGCATATTTCAAACGTTATAAATGGAAGAATATTATAAGGAAAACCCATCCATTTATTGAAAAACATGGAAGTTATGGTTCAGCTGCTGCTTGTGAATGTAAGAGCTCAATTTATTTTGGACTCATGTTTTAAGGCATACAAAGAATTTTGCTTTTGTGTAGAACCCCAGACAATGAATGAACTACTGTCAGGACCTGTGTTTTTACAATGACAAAATTTAAGTAGGTAACGTCACGACTAAACAAAAGAAGCTGATTGAAAAAGGAAAAAAAAAAAGCAGTAATGCATTTCTTAAAATAAGACGGAAAATTCATGACATATTAAGAATTCTCTACTTACCTTGGCTGTAACATACATTTCGTTACTTACAACCTCCATAAAAAAAGTTACATAAATAAAACTGGGATTGAATTAAATACCATCACAAACTGTAGACTCGATATACCGAAAGTGGTGTATATTATTTTCAAGGCAAGCAGAGGAGTCAAACAATACTATGAAATTTTAACATATGATGACCAAACTGTTGCATACAGTAGGAACGAAAGCTACATTCTTAAATCCCTTGGAAAAAGTATTTCTCCACATCCACAAGATAAACGATATCAAACTCAGGTGGTTACAAATCAGAGCTGTTCATAGAATCATCGGTACGAACATTATTCTTAATGCTATGGGAATAACAAAATCGACAAACTGCACCTTTTGTAATGAAGAAAGAGAGTCAATTGAACACTTGTTTTGAGAATGCAACCATGTACAAAATTTTGGGAAGCTGTTGAACATTTACTGAATGAAAAATGCAGAAACATCTTTAATGCTAAGATCACTTGTAATATTGTAATTGGGGGGTGGGCCACCATTATAAAACAGAGAACATATTTGATTTTATCAGAATGTTTGCAAAAATCATATCTTTAACTGTAGATTGAAAAAAAAAAAAAAAAAAAACCGTTTGGCTGCATGTGTTACTGGATTCCAAAATCATCTGAAAAACAGATTTGAAGTCGAGTTACATAATGCCAGAGTTAATGATAATCAGACAAACTTTGAAACCTCATGGAACAACTTTACACCAATGTTTCGTCAATCATATACACATTAGGCGCCAACCTGTGTTATGCTGCTCGTCATAATAGTATTGTTTAAAATAAGGTATTAAAAGGAAGTTTTAAAACTACAGTACTGTTTCGAGCGCTTGCTCTCTTCAGGATGGTTTAGTGTCATTCACTTCCGGTGTTATATAGCCTGATGTGCAGGTTGGCTGCACGTGTATTTCAATTTTGTTTACAATTCGAAAGTGTGTTTGCACGTGTGGGTTGGCTGCACGTGTAGCTCGGTTCTCAAGTTATTTGTGGTTTAGGGTGTTTTGCTAACAACGATTTCCATTGTGCCTGCAGTTGTTTACTATTTCTATTTTGGTGTTTAGGGTTGCTAGATGTGGTTTACATAGTATAAACCATTCTGTTAAGCATAGGTTGCATCTTTTTGAAATGTTATTGTATGGTGATGCCCTTTTTATGATTTTCCAGGATATATTGCAGTTTACTTTTTTTTATCTTTGAGTCTCCAAATGTATTTGCTCAGTTCTGTTTGGTTTTTGTATTTTTCTTTATTGAATGACTGTTTGTGGTTTGCATATCTGGTTTTGAAATGGTTTTCAGTGATCCCTATGTATGTTTCTTTTTCATTTTCTGATGTCACAGTAGCTTGGTATACAATGTTGTTGTAGAGGCATTTATTGTTAGTGGACATTGTTCTTTATTAGTGCAATGGCAAGATTTCCTTTCTTCACCCTTCTTTGCTGCATTGCTTTTCATTTTGTTGGATGAATCAATTATATTTTTAAGGTGGGGCATACATGAATATGATAGTTTGATGGCGTTTTTGTTGATATTTTGGACAGTTTGTGTTCTTTTGGGAATGATGCTGTCAGAATTTTGAAAAATTCTTTCCCTACGTTTGTTTTTACTCTACCACCATATGGGGGGGTGGGGGTGGGGGTGGGGGGGGGGGGGGTACCATGTGATTTTTCTTTTTTCTTTTTCCTGTTTTTTTTTTTTTTTTTTTTTCATGTTAATATCTGGACTGTATTGTAGTTTGTAGCTATAACCACTTTTTTGTAATGCTTCTTGGTATTCTGCTGCTGCGTTGTTGAATACTCTTTCATTGTGAGAGAGATTAGATAATCTCTTGTTTATACCATTAGGTATGGTTTTTAGTATAGATGGTGAGTGGTTGCTGTTGATGTTTACATAGATGGGTGTGTCACTAGGTTTTCTTGTATGGTTTATATATATGGGTATTAAGCGTTATGTCTAGGTAGTTTACTACCTTTTTGTTTGCTTCAATGGAGATTTTTAAGTTTTGGTTTTGGAAGATTTTGCATAGTTCTTTTTTCTTGTTTTCGATGGTTCTTGGTTGTTGTTTAGCGCGGCAAGGCCGTCGTCTTTTTATAATCCAACTTGCTTTCCGAGTTGTTTTTGGATGTTGGATAGCATGAACAGTCCGACCAGTTCGCATGTTTCGGCACCGTCATACGACCCCATGGTCGTATCAAATGTAGTGTTTTTATTTGTTTTTTTTTGTCAATGTTTCATTCCTGCTGTATGATAAGGTTTCCTTGGTGTATAGAATGATTTCCATTTCTGACCCTGTTATGTTTGTGTGTTTATTAGCAAACTGTAGAGCTTTAGTAAGTAGTTCTTCATCTATAGATGGGTAGAAGTCTACAATGTCAAATGTGATAAATACTGTATTCTTCTGTTTGTTAGTGTTTTGAACCATTGGATGACTTCATACGAATTCTTCCAGAGGTTGTATTTGGTGTTTGATTTCACATTTTTTATGACTTTTTCTAAAATGTTCTTACTTATTTTACCTAGTTTTGATTTAGATGGGTTTATTAGTCTACATGTTGGGTTGTTGTGGAAAACTGGGTTTATGGTCTTTAAGGGTTATGAAAGCTTCTTTTGTTGCTGCTGTCGTTTCCACCCTGTCACTCAAATCCATGCGATGTACAAGTTCTTTCTCTTTTTTTTTTTTTTTTCCGGATGTTATTGTGTATAGTATGGTCAGCTTTTTTTTTGTAGTTTTTTCTGAATGTTTTTGTCAAGGAGTTGTGCGTACTCATTTAGTTCCATTTTGTAGTAATTGCTGGTTTTATCGGACTTCACGAATATTTTTTTATCGTTTTGTATTTGTTTTATTTTTTTTTTTTAATGATGTTTGGAAATCGTTGTTTGACTTTTTTAAATTCAATATTGGCTATCATTCTTTTCATTTTTTCCTCGAAAGGTTTCATTTCACCAATGGCCGGTGGAGATCACCAAGATTTGAAGCCATATGTATTCCTCTCTCTCTCTCTCTCTCTCTCTCTCTCTCTCTCTCTCTCTCTCTCTCTCTCTCTCTCTCAGAAAAAAAAAAAAAAAAAAAAAAGAAATGATGACAACTTTGCGCACTGTCCTCTTTTAGCGCACGTGTAAGCTCTATTATTATTTGATTAAGAAAAAAAGTGTTGTTGTGCAGTATATTCCAAAATATCTGTATGCATTAACTACAACAACTCTTTCATTCCCGAAAGTCCATCTCTCAGACTACGCTAAGTGCCCTCCCTTCTGAAATACAATAACACTAGTTTTATTCATATTAACTTTTAAATTCAACTCTGTTTGCAGCTGAATATAAACTGTTTATTTGTTGTTTGAGTCCAATTACCGTTGTGGACAGTAAAATAATATCGTCACCAAAAAGGAGAATGAACATTCTATAAGATCGAAAGTTACTCCATGACTACCATTTTCAATTATTTCTAACGCTGGCTCATTTATGAATAAAGAAAACAACATGGGACTAGCAAGATCACCCTGTTTAATGCCTCCAAACATCTAAGAAAGTCAAATAGTTTAGTTCCTGATCTTAGTTTTGCTTTTACTTCGACACACATGTTCTTTATGCATCGATATAATTTACGTTTGATTCCTATTTTATCAAAACAGGCGACAGAAGTTTATGAGAAGGCCTTTTCAAAATCGACAAATGCAACATACAATGTTTGATTACTTGCAAACTGTTTCTGAATATCAGCCAATAAAGTAAGTAAATGGTCGATCGTTGAGTAACCTTTTTTTAACTCACCCTGATGTTCACTAGTTATATTGTTATAATTAACCAAACTCACTCTATCTGACATTGATAACAGAACTAAATTTACTAAAAATATTACGTAACGAAATTCCTGTCTAATTGTTCACAGCACTGACATTTCCCTTCTTAAATAAAGACAAAGGATAAGATGAAGTTCATTTTTTTTGCCATGTTGTCATTGTCACAGGCAGTGAACATGAAAAAGGGTCCAAATCCTAGATCTAAAAAGGAAAGAAAATCAAAATTTATTTCTGCTTTAGCCTGCTATGCAGAGCAGATCTAAAGAGTAAAAAGTTTAAGTGGTCGGTCTTATGTTGGAAATGTACAAAGGTAGGAAGGAGGTGGTGGGTCTCATGGTTTCCAGTTCTTCTGTGAACTCTGACTTCTCGCCCTAGATCTAAAGAGGGACTAATCCAATCCCATTGTACCAGAATCTAGACAGGAAGCTAACACAGAAGCGTTGTTTGTACCTTGGAGTCATGGAGATTGCTCTGTGTAGCCTATCTTGCAAAATCGTCTGGGTGGACTATGTTTGGTTGGGGGCGGGGGGGGGGGGGGGGGGGGGGGGGGGGGGTACGGATATCTTCGGGACAATGGAAACGGGTGGTCTGCTCATCATTGTGAAACTGGAATGCAGGATAGCTTGGTGGGTGCATTGGAGATTTACAATATCATGCTGCTCTGTTGCAGGTAGAATCTGGTGATTTTGAGTCTGAGTGTGGGTGAAATTTTGATGCTGTAGTTCAGATTAGAAATGGATTATTGTTATGAGAAAAAGGAAGGATAGGTTCGAAAGCCATTTGAAAAGGATTGGAGAGGAAATGGTGTTTGAGACAGTGTACGAGTTGGGGAAATGAGAGTGAATGATTATGGAATATGCAGTGTGAGTAAGACAATGTGAGCTGGTAGCTGTGAGAAAGGTTATGTTTGGCTTGAGAAGGATGTGCGACCCTGTGGGAGAGGAAGCATGACACTAGTATTTACGATAGCGTAATATCTGCAGACCTGCAACCAACCCCTGTAACCAATTCCTGCAACCAACACTGCAACCAACGCTGCAATCAACACTGCAACCGCCTGCAACCAACACTCTGCGTCCACCACTGCCCTGGCACTCGGCGTTCGGGGATTCTGACGTGGACTGGCAGCTGGCGGTCCATCTGTGCGTGTGCTGTAGATCTGGACTTGCGAGTAGAGGGGAGATATCCTGGGGGACTCCTCACCACATAGTGTCTACTAAGGACCTAGCCCTACAGAAATTTAAGTGCCTTTATTCATTACTCCTGTTTCGGACAAGGAAACAGTGGAACAGCGAACTTGTGCTGTGCCTGTAGCCTCTGAACTGGAAGCTCGACAAGTTCCGAGCTCTCTTGGGAAACACTGTTCGTCTAGGAGGGGTTAACAAAAGACTTAAAAAAAAAAAAAAAAAAAAAAAAAAAAAAAAAAAAAAAAAAAAAAAGGGGGGGGGGGGGGGGGAGAGGGGGGGGGGGGGGGGGGGGGGGGGGGGGGGGGGTTGAGAGACAAAGAGAGAGTGTGTGTATTGATGACATTTATTTCGTGAATGCGATTGTTTAAAACAGGAATTGATAGTTGAGACCTAATGTAGCATTCCATTGTCTTGTTGTAGTTGTTAAGAAATTGTTAGTTAATATATGGTTGCATCCTTTGCTTTCGTCTTGCTCGCCTACTTGTTGCGGGAGGTGATATGTTGGTGCGTGTAGAAGTGCATGAAGTATGTAGGTGCTTGGTTTGTAAACTCTTGTGTGGAAGTTCACAACATTAAATTACAGCATGATTTGTGAAGCAAATGCTCCTCCTCTGTGCCCGTAAGAGGCACCTCACAGCGAATGCGCTTATTGTCCATAGGTTAGTCTGACCCTAGACCAGCACAACCTAACTTGCGTGACAGTTGTGCACGACATAAATCTCAGGACCAAACTTAAGCAGCCAAAGTATTTTATTGAACCATGTCATTTCAGGATAATATTACTGTTGTCGACAAGAAACCAACGCTTCCTTTCAAGTTTGGTTGTATATATTCATGAAAGCTCAGAAAAAAAAACTGACTGCAGCGATTAACTTCTCTTCCAATTATTGATGTGCTTTAATTATTGTCGTGAATTTCTTTACAATTCTTTTTCTACGTGTACCTTAAACTTGTTTTGTTTGATTGTATGTATGCCCTTCAGAATGGGGCCTTGGCCTTACGTCTGAATAAACTTTCGCATTCGCATTCGCATTCGCATTCGCTTTCGCATTCTCTCTCTCTCTCTCTCTCTCTCTCTCTCTCTCTCTCTCTCTCTCTCTCTCTCTCTCTCTCTCTCTCTCTCTCTCTCTCTCTCTCTCTCTCTCTCCTCTCTCTCTTCCCCCCTTTCTCTCTCTGTCCCACGTCCTTCTTTCTCTCTCTGGCTAGCTCCAATTCTTTGTTAGTGCAGTAGTCAGCTTCATACTTCTAATACTATTTAAAGCACAGTTTGGAAGTCAACATCTGTCAATTTTAAGGCTGGTCCATGAGGTGATTCCGCCTTGACCAAACACGCCTAGACCCAATCATGACAGACATTCTCAAGTATTTTGCGATTTGTTTACATTTGGTTATGAAAGTCCTAACATTGAAAGTCCTGAAACCACTCTTTTATGAACCATGCCTAGTGAAACTATTACTTGAACAACCATTTTTTGGTGCTAAATCCGGCATCACTACGAGCATAGCAAAGAGGCAAGTACTTTTGAAATTTACTCTCATAGCATGTTTGTATGAATGTGTCAAATGGATTTGAAACCTTGATGACGAATGCTACCGAACTTCGATGGTCGATGAAGCATAAGCCAGGTTTCAGCCATATTAGATCTTCACATCATTTATAGAGACAGGGCTATTTTGGAAAACATCCACAAAACCGTCACAATGCTTTTATGTAGTTCCTTTCGGATGATTTCAATGCATCTGTCGCGACTTTGTGTGCAAAAGGCCCCTCAGTCGACGACATCCATTCAAGGCATGGACATTTGTGTCAAAACGAAACACGCACTCAGCACACTCTCTCCGTAAGTATCAGGACAGTAGATGTTGTTCATTGCATTGGTCTCCAGCAGCTGCAGACGTCCCTTGCTGATGAACCTGCTTTTTTGGTCATTGACGATGGTGTTGGTGAGGTGTCCTATGGAGTAGGTCACTGCCGCATCCCGAATTGAATCCCGGATGATCCTCCCTTGTTGTTGCAGCTGCCGAAAATGATGTATATTTTTGCTTGTTTGAATTATTTTGATTACGCTGTATAATTGCTTAGAATTACTTCAGCGAATTTGAACTACCCCACCATCAGAAGCTGGGAGTACTACTTTCGAAACTGTCGCTGTTTTCATCGAATTCAGCTTAAGATCCAGTCGCACACACAGCTCATGGAGCTTAGTGAAAGAAGAAAGTGACCAGTTGACCTTGCTGCATTTCCCGTCGGTGTCTGTGACATATCCTCCAAAATTGCTGTTGTCTGGATCTGCGTGAGGCACCTTTCTCTTTTCCATGGGGAGTTGGAAACTGTTGCACGTTACCATTCTGACAAGTTGGTCATCACACACACACAATCACACACACACACACACACACACACACACACACACACACACACACACACACACACACACACACACACATACACACACACACACACACATCTCACCAGGAGCTATATGTTAGTGAGCTTCCTCCCCATTGGAGATGGTCTCCCACTTCGGAGACTATAAGCTTGCTGAAGGTTCATTTTGTGAAGCATTTATTATTCCCCATTCACCCACTCAAGCACATACTGTCAGTTAGGTAGAATCATCTACCACTGCAGATATGAAGGCTTATCACCCCCCTATTTCTACAATCTGAGCATAAGAGCAAGCTTTGTTATATTATATATATATATATATATATATATATATATATATATATATATATATATATATATATATATATATACCACTAAAAGGCCTAATAAAATTCTAAAAGTGCTCAACCCCTTGGGGAGCAACATCTGTTAAAAATAGGATGGTAAAGGGAAGTTTTAAAATCTACAGATCTGTTTCGAGCGCTGGCTCTTCTCAGGATCCTGAGGGAGAGCCAGCGCTCGAAACAGATCTGTAGATTCTAAAACTTCCTTTTACCGTCCTATTTTTTACCGAATATATATTATTTTAAAACTCATGATATAAATGCTGTTGATACGAGCATGCAAAACACATGTTTTCTATTTGATTTCCCTCATCGTATTTTCGTATGCATATACAGTGGAGACCTTTCCACACCTGCGTCGTATAATACTCCGGAAAACCGTACTATTTTAGCATCTTTTATTTACATCGTTTACGCATGCGCCAAATTAGCATATCGCCCTCTACCGTGCAAAGGAAAATCCCGATCTTGGGTCTGTATAACAATAGCTGCCATGCTAAACTTGACACTGAGAGAGAGAGAGAGAGAGAGAGAGAGAGAGAGAGAGAGAGAGGAGAGAGAGAGAGAGAGAGAGAGAGAGAGAGACAGAGAGAGAGAGGGAGACAGACAGACAGACACAGACAGACAGACAGAGACAGACAGACAGACAGGCAAACAGGCCAGACCAGACAAGAAACAGAGAGAGAGAGAGAGAGAGAGAGAGAGAGGAGAGAGAGAGAGAGAGAGAGAGAGAGAGACAGACGGACACAGACAGATAAACTGACAGACGGACAGACAGACTGAGAGAACGTGTGCATTGGTCTCTGCGTGTGTGTGTGTGGTGTTGTGTGTGTGTGTGTGTGTGTGTGTGTGTGTGTGTGTGTGTGTGTGTGAGAGAGAGAGAGAGAGAGAGAGAGAGAGAGAGAGAGAGAGAGAGAGAGAGAGAGAGAGAGGTCAGACAGACAGACATAATTTTTTTGTGTTCCTTGCTGTTTTTGTTGTGTTCTTTGTATTGTTGTCATTACTTTTGTTGAGAGAGAGAGAGAGAGAGAGAGAGAGAGAGAGAGAGAGAGAGAGAGAGAGAGAGAGAGAGAGAGAGAGAGAGAGAGAATCATTATGTCAACCTCGGATCGTTTGCATACATGTGGTGTAAAATGGCGCTATTTCATTTGATTGATTGATTCATTTGGTCAATCATTTAATCATTCGCCTATTTGTTTTTATTTTATTTCAATTTTGTTCTCTCTTTATTTATTTTTATATTTGTCTGTTTATATTTTTCTTACATCCTGAATGTGCGCTATTTTTTTAATTATATTTTATGTATATATTATTTATTATTATTATTTTTTTTTTTTTTTTTTTTTTTCAGGAAAGGTATTTTTAATGGTGCGACTGCAAATCACATTTACTTTTATATATGTTGTAGAGATGCCAAGCAAAGTGTACATAACTGCTAAACAAAATAGTTCTGCTTCTCGTAGTCCCATTTTCGTAAGAACCAATATGACAGACAGTCTCAATGTAGAATGGAATGATTATGATGGCGGTGATCATCAGTTTTCCTGGTATAATCTATCCCAGCCCTAAATAACTGCACACAATCTGATCTTTGACATCGGTGATCCTGTTGTGATTATGTTTGGTCTTTTTGGAAATGCCATGATAGTTATGATCATCGGTCATCTTCCTGGATCTAACGTTGATGTGTTCTTTGAAATTCTATCCTCCTCTGATCAGCTGATGCTGGCAGTAGGTCCCATAGAACGCGGGCTGTGTTTGTGAATTTGATGTACCCAGAATTAAAAGTCTGGGTACCTGGCCGTGCAAAGTGGAGAAATTGATATCATACATGACGTCAACTTTGTCGGTATGGATGCTTGTGATTCTCACCATGGGAAGAGCGGCCTTTACATTGTGGCCTCAAACGGTCAAGGCACTATGGACGAACAGAATGTCGCAAATTATTGCCTGTGTAGTGATTACCGTCCCTTTCCTGACCAACTGTCTCTTTCTCTATGGGTATGATCATGACGCCTGGCATTGTCCATACTCGTGTTTTCGTGAAGCGGTATCAGAACTGTACGAATGGCTTATGAACGAAATCTGGCCATGGATATACGCGGTCCAATCCTGCTTTCTACCTTCTGTGCTCCTGGTTTTCAATAGCAGCGTTCTCTTCTGGAATCTGGTTGCATCTGTCAGAAAAGATAGACATATCTGCCTGAACAACAAGCCGCTGAGGATTCCATACTGTGGGAGAAATATCTATCGACTATAACCCTTGTGATTGCCAGTGTTTCTTTCATCCTGCTAACCTGTTGGATGGTATGACCCAATTCACTATGGAAAATATCAAGTGTTTTCGGGCATCAGTCGTATTTTGCGGGACAGTAGTAGCGCCGTCAACTTCTATGTGTATGTTGTTACAAGCAGGAAGTTCAAAAGAGAATTCAATAACTTAATAATTCAGTGTTTAAAAAGTAACCCGTAAAGTAAAATAAATCGGTTATCTGATTAAAGAACAAAATGTCTTCTCGTAATTGTTGTTGTCGTGGGAGCAACGAATGGACAGTTTAAAGACAGCCGTCACCGACAGTGATATGTCATTATAACTATTGCTATATAATCACAATACACCCAGGGATTAAATAAAAGAAGCACACTAA
>JADBJO010007424.1:30000-32500 GCA_016801955.1 Conus betulinus | reverse complement strand
CCTCACATACACACCTGAGATCAGGAGAAAACGTTGTGGTCCATGTGGTCAATCTAAGCTGATCAATTATCTGTGCTGTATAACTTGGGCAGGAAGGTAATTTATGTCACAACATGAACAACCTCCACGTTGTTTACTTGGCCTACACAGAAAGACAATAATCTCCCAACACTAGCATAGCATGGTGGTTTCCCAATCATCCTACAGACAGTATGTCATACACTAAGCTTTTGGTCACGCATAACAAAAGCAAAGTGTCCTACCTGAGGTTATTATAGCAGCACAGTTCAAACTGTAGAATATAGACGACATTCCATTGCCAGGATGTATCTGAAGTGTTTTAAAACATGTTTTAAATAATCTTATCTTGAAATAAAACATGTCGACTTCACGTATCGGAAGAACAAAACATGCATTCAAAAGCAAACTAGAAAATGAATACATAGACTTCTGTGAATGACAACAAAGACGCCTCAAAACTGTACTTTTACAAGAAACATGACTGAAAAGTACCGACTAGAACATTACTAGAGACAGAGAGAGAGAGAGAGGAGAGAGAGAGAGGAGAGAGAGAGAGAGAGAGAGAGAGAGAGAGAGAGAGAGATGCGAGAGAGAGAGAGAGAGAGAGAGAGAAAATGTGAATGTAGTGATCTTTCAGATAGTGTGCATATATGTGCTACAATATCTAGTTGAAAACTAGGGCTGGTATTGATCAATAGTGATGCCAGCCATATTAAATTCATTAAAACAAAACAAAACAAAACAAAAAAATCACCAATGTTTAACGAAAAGGTGGTTTTGAAGTGATCTCTGAGGTACGTTCGATAAAGATAGCTGCAACTCTCTCTCTCTCTCTCTCTCTCTCTCTCTCTCTCTCTCTCTCTCCTCTCTCTCCTCTCTCTCTCTCTCTCTCTCTCTCGTTGAATACACACACACACACACACACACACACACACACACACACACACACACACACACACACACACACACACACACACACACACCAAACACCCATAAAAACAGCCATACAGAAAGGTTAGACACACACACACACCACACACACACAACACACACACACACACACACACACACACATATATATATATATATATATTTTTTTTTTTTGTTTGTTTGTTTGTTTGTTTTTTCGGTGTGTGTGTGTGTGTGTGTGTGTGTGGGGGGGGGGGGTTCTTTTTGTGATTTTGTGTTCATTTATTTCATGACTTTGGATGGGGGAGGAAAACAAGAGGTATCAGCTATTGGATGGGGGGGGGGGGGGGGGGGGGGGGGGGGGGGGGGGGGGGGTGGGCTCCATTCTATGTGATCTTAGTAAAGGAATCAAATCGAATGCTCGACAAAACCAATCTATTGACAAGATGACTACAACATAATTAACTACTTCCACTGTTACCACCCACGCGGGCTACTACCCCCAATTATAATTTTATCAATTCTTTCAGATCCACGACTACTGCCCATTTTAAAGATGGAAGAAATAGTAAATATCAGCTGCAGACAATTAGGGTGCCGAGTAGTAGTACTACAACAGTTGGGGGAGAGAGAGGAGAGAGAGAGAGAGAGAGAGAGGAGAGAGAGACGAGAGAGAGAGAGAGAGAGAGAGAGACATAGAGAGAGAGAGAGAGAGAGAGCATGGTCGAGGAAAAAGGGGGGAGGGGGGTTAACAATGGTTTTCATACCTTGTCATCTGTGACAGTACACAGATTGTCTTTCCGGCCAACAAACCATAACGGTGTTACAGACTGAAGTTGTCGGATACGGCATTCTTTTGATGATGACCGTAACTTGCTGTTCAGGTGGTGCCTTCACATGGCTTGAATGCGTGAGTGATCAATTATTGGTCATTCATCCACGTGTCTGCTCATGTATGTATTCCCTTTCTGGTTTATTTTCTAATTTTCTGTTAATAAACTCCAGAGAAAACTGGAAGCGTCTCCATGCCATGTCTCACAAGTCTGGGCTGACGCTTTCAGTGGGCTGCCTTTATTCCAGACATGGGGTGTGGCAATCATTTAGTTGTACACTTTATGCTAAAAATCACAGGTGGTGGTGACTAGTCTCTTTCCGTATTTCTGTATTTGTGTTCATGGCAATATTGGGCTAGGATGGACATCGCATCTATCGCTTTGTATTTCACATGGAGTTACGACTTTATGTTGTTCATGATCTATTTTCAAACACGGAAGCATTATCTTTTTAAACTCTGATCTAAACTTCCTACCCATCAGACAATACAGATAAAAGTTGATGGCGCTATTGCTGTACCACAAAAAATACTGAGGCCATTAAATATCTTGTATTTCCCATACTGTATGGGGTCTTCGTCATCAACAGACAAGAAATAATCACGTATCATAACGGGAACTGACAGGAGAATAAAGACACACTGACGATTATAAGGGTCACAGTCAATGCACACACCTGCTGTTTTCTGGAATCCTCAGCAGCTTGCTGTACAGGGAGACGCCTGCTATTTCTCACA
>JADBJO010007424.1:17500-25000 GCA_016801955.1 Conus betulinus | reverse complement strand
AGGCGATACATATAGATCTGTCTTCGAGAGGGATTGTGATAGTTTCCTCATGCAGCTAGTGAAGGGTTTTCATATTTATGATATACATTTTCCCATTTACTTCTTCTTCATTTTTTTTTTCTTTCAATTTCAAATCTTTGCCAAGTCATTACTATAATGATGGAAGAATTGTTAACCTGCACTTGTTTCCCCCCCCTACTTAATTGTTCAGCATTATATTGTTTGGTCAATCAGTGGGTGATTGCATCTCTTAGGAGATCCAAGGAAAGGTTGTTCTGCACATTCTTAGCCGCTGACAATGCTTGGGTTATTGAACAGCAGAGCTGACCATTCAGACTGTTCCATATCTTTTTTTGATCTCCCTTGCATCCTTACATGGGTCCTCAAGCATAGGCTCAAAGATTGTCCCTTACATTTTATCTCAATTTCAATCTTTGCCAAGTCATTACTATAATGATGGAAGAATTGTTAACCTGCACTTGTTTTCCCCACTACTTAATTGTTCAGCATTATATTGTTTGGTCAATCAGTGGGTGATTGCATCTCTTAGGAGATCCAAGGAAAGGTTGTTCTGCACAATTCTTAGCCGCTGACAATGCTTGGGTTATTGAACAGCAGAGCTGACCACTCAGACTGTTCCATATCTTTTGATCTCCCTTGCATCCTTAAATGGATCCTCAAGCATAGGCTCAAAGATTGTCCCTTACATTTTATACTGTTTGCGTAATGTTTTTAGTTTTCAACAACTTTTTTCCTCTCCACACTTTCGTTTTGTTAATTCTACTACTTTCGCTGGCTGCTTTGGGGGGTGCTGTTGGATTCTTTTTCGAACCCTTGGCGGTCGGAACACCACAGAATTATGGACTGTGGTGTGTCTCTATCTGACGCCAATAGCACAGACACAATCAGCCGTGTCTCCTGATGAGTCTGATCCAGCGGACGAAAGGCCTCGGAGCAGGCGATACATATATAGATCTGTCTTCGAGAGGGATTGCGATAGTTTCCTCATGCAGCTAGTGAAGGGTTTCATATTTATGATATACATTTTCCCATTTACTTCATCTTCATTTTTTTTTTCTCTCAATTTCAAATCTGCCAAGTCATACTATAATGATGGAAGAATTGTTAACCTGCACTTGTTTTCCCCCCACTACTTAATTGTTCAGCATTATATTGTTTGGTCAATCAGTGGGTGATTGCATCTCTTAGGAGATCCAAGGAAAAGTTGTTCTGCACAATTCTTAGCCGCTGACAATGCTTGGGTTATTGAACACAGCAGAGCTGACCACTCAGACTGTTCCATATCTTTTGATCTCCCTTGCATCCTTAAATGGATCCTCAAGCATAGGCTCAAAGATGTCCCTTACATTTTATACTGTTTGCGTAATGTTTTTAGTTTTCAACAACTTTTTTCCTCTCCACACTTTCGTTTTGTTTAATTCTACTACCTTTCGCTGGCTGCTTTGGGGGTGCTGTTGGATTCTTTTTCGAACCCTTGGTGGTCGGAAACACCACAGAATTATGGACTGTGGTGTGTCTCTATCTGACGCCAAGAGCACAGAAACAATCAGCCGTGTCTCCCTGATGAGTCCGATCCAGCGGACGAAAGGCCTCGGAGCAGGCGATACATATAGATCTGTCTTCGAGAGGGATTGTGATAGTTTCCTCATGCAGCTAGTGAAGGGTTTTCATATTTATGATATACATTTTCCATTTTACTTCTTCTTCATTTTTTTCCTTCTCAATTTCAAAAGTTTGCCAAGTCATTACTATAATGATGAAAGAATTGTTAAACTGCACTTGTTTTCCCCCACTACTTAATTGTTCAGCATTATATTGTTTGGTCAATCAGTGGGTGATTGCATCTCTTAGGAGATCCAAGGAAAGGTTGTTCTGCACAATTCTTAGCCGCTGACAATGCTTGGGTTATTGAACAGCAGAGCTGACCACTTATACTGTTCCATATCTTTTGATTTCCCTTGCATCCTTAAATGGATCCTCAAGCATAGGCTCAAAGATTGTCCCTTACATTTTATACTGTTTGTGTAATGTTTTTTAGTTTCTGTTTTGGGGGTGCTATTGGATTCTTTTTCGAACACTTGGCGGTCGAAATACCACAGAATTATGGACTGTGGTGTGTCTCTATCTGACGCCAAGAGCACAGAAACAATCGGCCGTGTCTCCCTGATGAGTCCAATCCAGCGGACAAAAGGCCTCGAAGCAGGCGATACATATAGATCTGTCTTCGAGAGGGACTGCGACAGTTTCCTCATGCAGCTAGTGAAGGGTTTTCATTTTCAATAATAAATGCTTCTCAAAATGAGCCTTCAGCAAGCTTATAGTCTTAGAGTTTTCTCCCTATTGGAGACTGTCTCCCGCTTGGAGACTATAAGCTTGCTGAAGGCTCATTTTGAGAAGCATTTATTTTTCCCCATTCATCCACTCAAGCACATACTGTTAGTTAGGCGGAATTGTCTGCTACTGCAGATATGAATGCTTATCTCCCCCTATTTCTTCAATCTAAGACATAAGAGCAAGCTTTATTTATAATTGAATATTTCTTGCACTCATTGCAACACCAAGCTGCTCTGTAAGTTGCTGAAATGGTGCTGGTACTTATGCTTGGAATTTATTAGTTCATTGTAATGTAGTCTCTTGTGGATTCATTCCAGGAACTGGCCGTCAGCACTTGTGTCTTAAGAGGCTATCTTTTTTATATTTTCTACTTTTCACAAGAAAATGTAGCTTGTTTTCCTCTTTCATGATTTTCTTTTTGCTTCTTAGGTGGCATCTTTAGTTAGCTTTTTGAAAACTCAGCAAACATACTATGGTATTGCACACCAGCCCTTTTCTGGGATAGCATCCTTCTTAAAATGAAAAGGCAGAGGAGTCAAGTTACCACTTTCCGAGGTCATTGAGGAGAAACAACCACATTCCGAAATACTGGTATCTGGCCATGGGTTACATGTTAGTGAGTTTTCTCCCCTATTGGAGACTGTCTCCCACTTGGAGACTATAAGCTTGCTGAAGGCTCATTTTGAGAAGCATTTAGTATTCCCCATTCACCCACTCAAGCACATACTGTTAGTTAGGCGGAATTGTCTGCCACTGCAGATATGAGTGCTTATCTCCCCCTATTTCTTCAATCTAAGACATAAGAGCAAGCTTTGTTAATATATATATATATATATATATATATATATATATATATATATATATATATATATATATATATATATATTAAAAATAGGATGGTAAAAGGAAGTTTTAAAATCAACAGGTCTGTTCGAGCGCTGGCTCTCCTCAGGATGGTTTGGGTCGCCTACTGCCGGTGTTTATGGCCCGATGTCGCTGTTTTGCACGTGCGGATTGGCTGCACGTGTTGTTCGGTTTTCAGGTTGTTTACAGTTCAGGGTGCGTTTAATATGCAAACCATACTTAGCAACTATAATACTAAAGTAGAAATACTATGCACCATACTTAGCAACTCTAAATAAGTAGAAATAGTAAACAACTGCAGGCAACAAATGGAAATCGTTGTCAGCAAACGCACCCTGAACTGTAAACAATCTGAAAAATCGAACAACACGTGCAGCAAATCCGCACGTGCAAACAGCGACATCGGGCCATATAACACCGGCAGTAGGCGACCCAAAACCATCCTGAGGAGAGCCAGCGCTCGAAACAGACCTGTTGATTTTTAAAACTTCCTTTCACCATCCTATTTTTAATAGATGTTGCTCCCAAGGGGTTGAGCACTTTAAGAATTTTATTAGGCATTTTAGTGGTATTTTTGATAATAGCTCCTCACGTTGAGCACTGTGGCCTGATGAATTTTAAAATGGATGAAATCAATTTAGACAATCAACAAAACAATATACCATCTCCAACCCGCAATTCTGCTTAAAAAGGTTAATAGAGCAAACTGAAAATTTCATACGAAACATGAGATGGAAAGCGTTTTTCTTCCTGAACCCGAATGCAAAAAAAAGAGGACAAAAACACATATGGCTTCAAATCATGGCGATCTCCACCGGCATAGATGAAATGAAATCTTTTGAGGATAAAATGAAAGAATGATAGCCAATACAGAATTCAAAAAATCAAACTACGATTTCCAAACATCATTAACAAATGAAATAAAAGAAATGCAAAGTGGCAAAAAAAATATTTGTGAAGGCTGACAAAACCAGTAATTACTACAAAATGGAACCAAATGAGTGCTCACAACTTCTTGATAAAAACATTCAGAAAAACTACAAAAAAAGCTGATAAAACCATACACAACAACATCAAAAAAAAAAAAGAACTTGTACACCACATGGATCTAGGTGCCAGGGTGGGAACAACAGCAATAAAAAAAAGCCAACATAACCCTTAAAGACCATAAACCCAATTTCCACAACAACCCAACATGTAGACTAATAAACCCATCTAAATCTGAACTAGGCAAAATAAGTAAGAAAATCTTAGAAAAAAGCCATAAAAAACATAAAATCAAACACTGAATACAACCTCTGGAAGAACACATATGAAGTTATCCAATGGTTCAAAAATATTAACAAACAGAAGAACACAGTATTCATCACATTCGACATAGTAGACTTCTACCCATCCATAGATGAAGAGCTACTCACTAAAGCTCTGAAATTTGCTAACAAACACACAGACATAACAGGGTCAAAAATGGAAATCATTCTTCACACCAAGAAAACTTTACTCTACAGCAGCAGAAATGAAACATGGATCAAGAAAACAAATAAAAACTCAACATTTGATGTGACCATGGGATCGTTCGACAGTGCCGAAACATGCGAACTGGTCGGACTGTTTATACTATCCAACATCCAGAAACAACTCGGAAAGCAAGTCGGACTGTACAGAGACGACGGTCTCGCCGCACTGAACAACAATCCAAGAACCATCGAAAACAAGAAAAAAGATTGAGTTGCTGCGGACTCAGTTGGGAAGACTGGGACCACACAGTCGAGTTTCATCCACTTAATGGATGCGTTTCTGAGAGTGTTGCTCAAATTTCTGACCAACACTGCAGGTGCCTGTATCTCTCGGGCCTGGTTGACGCCGGGATATATTATGAAAGGAAGCGTAGAGTACAGCCCTGTCATGTAGTCTCAGACCGAAATGGAAATCCGTAGCATCATCTTAATCATCCTCATTCTCATCGATCAGCATAAAAAAAAAAAAAAAAATGTCTCAAATTCTGTGGCCCTTCATGCCCTGCTCTCATGGTGACCTCAATTTCGATGTCCTCTCCACGTCTGTGGCCTTGGTTTGGTTCCGTCGGGGTCACCGGTATCGGCGAGTCCATGGGGGGCTGTCGCTGGACGGATGTGGTGGCGCCCTCTGGAGGGAGAGCTCACTCACGCCGGCTCCGCGACTAAGCAATTATTGTCATCATTAGGGGGCTTAGTAGGTGGTGTCCTGCGTATGTTAGATCAGAACAGGCGCCACTGAACACCACCAAAGTGACTCCGCAGCAGTGCAGTGTCTCCTCCAGTGGGTTGCCTCTTGATGACTTGACATTGACTGTTCCCTGTGGATTGCCGGTGCCAGGGCTGCATCGGGGCTGACCGGGCTGTAGCTGTGGATGGGGTGTCGGAATGAGTGGCATGGGTGCACTGCCTCTGAGGTGGTGCAGAGGTTGGGACAGCAAAAAAAAAAAAAAAAAAAAAAAAAAAATCACAATTGAAGCAAACAAAAAGGTAGTGAACTACTTAGACATAACACTTGACCTCAACAACCACATTTATGTAAACATCAATAGCAACCACCCACCATCTATACTAAAAAACCATACCCAATGGCATAAAAAAGAGAGATTATCTAATCTGTCACATAATGAAAGAGTATTCAACAACGCAGCAGCAGAATACCAAGAGGCATTGCAAAAAAAGTGGTTACAGCTACAAACTACAATACAACCCAGATAACAACATGAACAAAAACAAAAAAAAGCAGGAAAAGGAAAATCACATGGTACAACCCTCCATATGATGGACGAGTAAAAACAAAACGTAGGGAAAGAATTTTTTCAAAATTTTGACAGCATCCTTCCCAAAAGAACACAAATTGTCCAAAATATTCAACAAGAACACCATCAAACTATCATATTCATGCATGCCTAACCTTAAAAATATAATTGATTCATCCAACAAAATGAAAAGCAAACACAGCAAAGAAGGGTGAAGAAAGGAAATCCTGCAATTGTACTAAAAAAAGAACAGTGTCCCTTAAGCAACAAATGCCTCTATAACAACATTGTATACCAAGCCACTGTGACATCAGAAAATGAAAAAGAAACATACATAGGGATCACTGAAAATCACTTCAAAACCAGATATGCAAACCATAAACAGTCATTCAACAAAGAAAAATACAAAAACCAAACAGAACTGAGCAAATATATTTGGAGACTTAAAGACAAAAAAAAAAAAACTATAACATATCCTGGAAAATCATAAAAAGGGCATCACCATACAATAACATTTCAAAAAGATGCAACCTATGTTCAACAGAAAAAATGGTTAATACTATGCAAACCATACTTAGCAACTCTAAATACTAAAGTAGAAATAGTAAACAACTGCAGGCACAAATGGAAATCGTTGTCAGCAAACCATCCTGAGGAGAGCGAGCGCTCGAAACAGACCTGTTGATTTTAAAACTTCCTTTTACCATACTATTTTTAATAGATGTTGCTCCCCAAGGGGTTGAGCACTTTAAGAATTGTATTAGGCATTTTAGTGGTATTTTGGATATGTATATATATATATATATATATATATATATATATATATATATATATGTGTGTGTGTGTGTGTGTGTGTGTGTGTGTGTGTGTGTGTGTGTGATTCTTATTTTGGAAGCCGAGCATGAGCTGGATGAAATCGCACACATTGACAAACCTATGATTTGTATCAGCTTGAAAACAGCGGCATAATAAACTGCCTTAAATTCAGAAGGTTATGTGACTAAATGTTAGAATAATACATTGGAACCAAGTGTCTTGATAATAGTAGATATCTCTTTATCCATTCATGGGAATCGGTATAGTCTATGGTATCAATAACAAAAAAAAAAACATTTACATATATAACTGTTATAGGATTGGAATAACGTTTACTTGCTGTCTGTCCTCATGAGGCCAACATACTACCAGTCTGCGGTATGGGATGCTGTCAAAAGCCTTCATGAAATCCATGTATATGGCATCGATGCCACCTCCAGCATCTAAGGTTTCTTTCCAGATGTATAGGGTTTCCAGAAGCTGGGTTATGGATGAGCGTCCTTTGGTGAACCTGTGTTGCCATCTACTGGTTAGATTGTTGTCTTGTAGGTGCGCTATGGTTTTCTCACGGATCAGCTTTTCCATCGTCTTACACAGCACACAGGTGAGACTCACAGATCTGTAGTTGTTAGCTTTGAGACGACTTCCTTTCTTGAAAACGGGGGTGACAGTTGCTCCAATCCCCTGGGACC
>JADBJO010007424.1:0-5000 GCA_016801955.1 Conus betulinus | reverse complement strand
GAAAAAAAAAAAAAAAAGGGAAAAGGGGTTGTACTAGAAGGGGGGGTTGCTAGCTGGGGTTTCTCTTCTGCCTGTTTTTGCTTATATGTGTCACGTTGCATGACGACAAACCTGACACATTTGAACTTTGAAAAGAATTTTTAAATATGTCCCTTCATCCAGCCCCCCCCCCCCCCCTCTCTCCTCTCTCTCTCTCTCTCTATATCTCTCGCTCTCTCTCTCTCTCTCTCTCTCTCTTTCTATCTCTCTCTCGCTCTCTCTCTCTCTCTCTCTCTCTCTCTCTCTCTCTCTCTCTCTCTTTCTGTGTTTATGTGAGTGAGTGAGTGAGTGAGTGAGTGAGTGTGTGTGTGTGTGTGTGGTTGTGTGTGGTGTGGTGTGTGTGTGTGTGTGTGTGTGTGGTGTGTGTGTGTGTGTGTGTGTGTGTGTGTGTGTGTGGTGGTGCGGGGGAAAATGTACGTATACAGACTTTCATAGAAATTAACAGAAGGATGTGTCAAATTACACTATCTCAAATAGTTACAACAATGGGTTTGCGCTCTCGTTATCTAGATGATTTAAAGAAAAAGCAAGCGAGTTTTCTTATTGTCGGACCATCTTGACAGCCATCATGCTTACAAATTGGCTCTTTGACAAAATGTGGGGACGTTTGTCATGATATTTGGCCTTAATGCTGCATATGCTTCACAATCAAAACACATATGTAATTCAGTTTCTTCTAATTATGGGCAAAAAGGGCAACTATATCGTCAAACGTTTATATCCCCAGAAACATAACGGTTTTTATGAATTCTAAGCTCACTTTTTTCAAACCGGACTCTGATAAGGGTGTCTCTAAAGTATTTTTGTTGCACACGATCTATGTATGCTTCAGGAATAATTACAGACTTGAAGAGAGTGATATAGATTGAATATGTTACTTTCATTTATGTTTGACGTCCATTCTTGACAGAATGTGTCTTTAAGTCTTTGTTGAAACAATGACAAGAAGCATGTCTCATTACCTACACCTTGGGCTAACCAGACAAAGCTGAATCCTTGCTTTTGTAGGATGCGCCTCAGTTTGGACACCCAGTTTGTTTTTACCTGCTTTGTCTAAATCATCATCAGCATCTGATATGCTTGTTTTGGCAGGCGTGCCTCTTCCATTTTCAATAAACGAAACCAGTATTTAACAGCACGTACACAACAGTTGATTTGCAACGGATACCTTCCAAGATCGCCATAGATCATTTTGTTTGGAGTACGACTAGATACATTCAGATTTTTTTTTTTTTGCAGCGAATAAATGTGTATTCTCCACAGGATTGTTTTCCGTTATAATGCCCCAAACTTCAGAAGAGTACAGAAGTATTGGTTGGATTTTGACATAAAAAAGTTTGAAAAAAAATTGTCCTGGACATATTATTTAGCTGATTATATATTCTAAATACGTCAAACAGCGCTTTTTTTCCCTTTAGCAGCTAATCGTCTTACGCTTTCATAGGAACTCATAGGCGTGGTGAAAGTGAAACCTAAATCAAACATATCTGTTTACGACTTCCAAAGGAACACCGTTCATAAACCACTTCTCATACCTGCTCAGATACCCTCCTTTTCTAAAAACCATAATCTCTTTGTCTTGTCTCTATTTACCTTAAGACTCAGATCATCATACGTTTTCAGGACACAATCAAGATGCGTTTGGAGACCATGCGGGGAACATGACAATAGGACTAAGTTGTCTGCAAAGAGGAGAATAAATAACTCGGCTAGATCTGGTAAAAGCTGGATACCATGTTTTCAATGAGTTTCTAAACAAGTAGACAATTCATTTATTATTATAGAAAATAAGGTAGGACTTAAGACACAACCCTGACGCAGACCTTGTGGACACACCGAAAAAGATCTGTGAGTTCACTACCAACTTTTACACATGACATAACCTCTTTGTAAATTGCTCGAACAGCATTCAGAAATACAGAAGATATCCCCACTTTGTATAGAGCTTTCAACATGGTACTTTTGTTTGACAGAGTCAAATGCTTTTGATAGGTCAACAAACGCCACATAATGTTTTCCTCCCTTTTTAGACAAGCACTTTTGAATGGTTGCATACAGTGTAAAAATGTGATCTGTTGTGGAATACCCATGTCTGAAACCAGCTTGATTCTCGGATATCTTACTATTATCTTCCAGCCATTCATACAGTCGTTTATTTAGAATAGCAGTATAACATTTACCAACAATCTTAAGCAGTGATACACCTCTATAATTGTCCGTTTCGTTCCATATCGCCTTTTTTATGAATTGGAACGACAATAGCACTTACCCACGTTTTGTGGGTACAATCCCTGAAAAAAAATCATTGAAATAGTCTGTTAGAAAATTATTACTGATGCGTCTCCGGGTTTCAGCATTTCTGCATGTATGTGGTCAAAACCACATACTTTTCCCTTTCTTGAGGCCCTTTATTGCTGTTAGGACTTATTCTCGAGTGATGGGATGGTCAAATTCATCGATGGAAGGAAGGGTGTCAGCTGGAAATTCTTCCCTCTCTCCTCTATATTCCCTTCATTAAAAAACCTTCTAAAAATATTCAAGCCATTCATTCTTTGTGATTTTGTTACTTGACTGCCTTTTCTTGCCGAGACCAAGATTTACGTTACTTTTTCTCCAGAACTCTTAAGCATTTGTTAACTTGTCTGTCAAGTATTTGTTGTAAGGGATTTAAAACTTACTCGTTTTTCTCTTAATATTTTGTGGTAATCGCTTCTGGCTCTAACAGCACTTTGTTGATTTGGCGTTAATTTAGTTCTTTTAAATCGACGCAATTTTGCTTTCGCCTTTCTCTTATTGTTATAACATTCTTTATCAAACCAGCGAGCCTCCTTTTTGTTGTTATCAATTTTAACTTTCTTAATCATACATTGACTAGATTTCTGTAGGCAGTCAACGAATTCATGTAATGCCATGTCTATGTCTAGGTGTATTAACACGTGTGCTCCTTTCATTTTATCTTGAGAGTGAGGAGTTTGTAATGAATCTGAAAATACACTAGCCTTTTCGTCTTCCCATACTATCTTATCCATCCATCGTGGTTTTTGTCTCATCATATTATCAGGAGTTTTGCATGAACTACATTTGAGCGTAAGGGTTACTGGTAAATGGTCTGATTCGATACAGTTTGGTGTCAACAGTAAAGTCAGACAAAAGATCTTTATGAATTCAATTCATTTGACAGAATGAAATAGTCCACTGTACTTGAACCGGCTTTGGAAATATACGTTACACAGTCGTCGAATCCATATTCTTTCAGCCCGGTTTAGAATAGAACACTTCAGGACATCACATAATAATAATAAATGTTTCCCAAATCCATTGAACACTACGTCTTGGGATGATCGTGGAAAGATACTGTTTTCTTGATCACCATGACGTAAATAGTTTGTCACATTCTTGCCATTTTCCTGGCTTGTACGGGCATTAAAGTCACCAGCCCATGAGGATATACAAAAAATCATTTCTGGTACTGAATAAATCAGCTACACAGTGCTCAATGATGTCTGTTCCGATTCCATCACAGGATTGATCATACACAGGAGAGTCACGATGTGAAATATAAACGAACAGACATATAATACATTTATCTAGTGTAAATAAGTCTTTCGAAATTTCGAGAACCACGAACTTAGAGTACCTGACGTTAATCTGCCTGACTTACTTAGCAAGACAATGTTTGACAAGAACAACAACTCCTCCACTTCGTCTTCCTTGTTTTGTCAACTTTTTGGCTGGAGAAGTGAAACGCTTTGAATTCTTTAAGCGCATGGAATTCAAAACTTGTGTATATGTATGTTTCAGTCAAACACACTAAGTTAAAGGTATTTAGATAACTGATAAAGTCACTGATTTCCAGTTTAGGGACTGATCCAGCCTCATTCAAATTTAGTATCTTAAGGGTACCTGAGCTGTTCCTGTGGGCATGCCTCCTCGTCATTTCCACTCGTCACTGGCCAGGTCAGTTCTGTGTGCTGTATTTCATCCACATCAACTGTTCTGTCCTATACTGACCATGTCGTCCTCATCAGAAGAGGAGGAGAGTCCACCTGGTTTATCACTGCTGCTCTCTGGCGCGGTGTGTGTTGATGGTTGGTGGGCTGGATAAACTCCGTCCTCTACCACCACGACCAAAGCCTCGAACTGTCTGCGCACTGTCACTGTTTTGTGGTACTTTGGATGTCTGTCAGTTGGAGACGTGTTGTCGTCGTTGTTAGTACCGGCAGTTGTGAGACGTGCTTGTTTATAAGCTGTATTACTGTGCTGACTAATGCGTTGATCGTGATTGTTGTGTTTGCTGTATGCTTGACTGTAAGCAATATGACTGTGCTGACTGATGTGATGTTCGTGACTGTTGTGTTTGCTGTATGCACGGGGGTGTGTTTTGCATCGGACGAGTTAACTGATGGGTGATCCAATTCGCGGCGAGAAGACACTGCCTGTGGAGGACCCTTTGACCTCGGTTGTAGCTGTCGGGATGTGTTACGTAGGTTGTGTCCCCACGTTGATGTCTCGTACCGCTGTCCGTCTGTCAAGTCCTCGTTGTCGTGACTGTGTCGGCCTCCTCTCCAGCTTTTCGTACTCCTGTTTCTGGAGGTCGAAGATATAGGTGCCCCTATCCGTCACAAGCTTGTCGTTGCGTAGTCTGGCTCTTAACCCGTCATCACGCATTTGGTTCATCAGGGGTGCCAAACCGGAGCGCTTCTGTCGTACAGTGTGAGAAAAGTCCTCCCGTACATACACAGGTGACTGGGTGTCTCTGAGTACTCTGACCTGGCTGAGGACCTTGTCTCGTTGTTTCAAAGACTGGAATCGTACCAGAATGGCAGACCCCACAAGACGTGTTTGCTCTATGTTCATTGGCTCTCTCACTTTCATGTCATATAAAATTAAGTCTTTCACCCTTCGATTCACATGACTCCTATGTGTCACCCCTGCAAGAGAGGCCAAAGAAAAAGGGATTA